>CAUYMX010015426.1:0-13154 GCA_963573855.1 Lepilemur septentrionalis
TAATTTTTTCTATATATATATTTTTAGTTGTCCAGCTAATTTCTTTCTATTTTTAGTAGAAACAGTGTCTCACTCTTGCTTAGGCTGGTCTTGAACTTCTGACCTCAAGCGATCCTCCCGCCTTGGCCTGCCAGAGTGCTAGGATTACAGGCGTGAGCCACCATGTCTGTCCTGTTTTAGTTTTCTTATCTAAAGAAAGGCTAAAGTGTATGGATTGAATAGTCTACCAAATTCCACTTAGGATTAATGAAAGAGTGTGGGCACACAAAGCCTATCAAGATGATAATGCTGAAACTTTAAGAGTGAAGACAAAAAATCTTACAAACTTCCAAATTTACAAGAGAAGAAGTATCTGATTAACATTAGATTTCTCATTTGCAACCCTGGAAGATGGAAGATGACAGAATAACATCCATATATGGGGAGAGGAAGGCAGAGAGGAGGAAAATGAAAGTTTTCTAACAGCTTTATCTTACCTGAATGGAAAGAAAAGGAAGTAGGAATGGAAGAGTATAACATCTTGATATGGAAAACAGTGGGTCTTTGTGGAGGAAATGGTATCTAATTTTCAAAAAATGGATAATTCTGTGTTTGTGAGCACAGAGAAAAGGAAAGTGAGTTAATGGGGTGGGGTGGGGGAGAATGAATAGGAATTTGATCCAAACAGCAGAAACAAAAGGAAAAGCACAATATAAAATGAATAAATACAAAATAGGGTGAAAGGAAGATAGATATGTCACTTGTTAAAACAAATACAAATGGACTTAATTCTCCCATTAAAAGACAGAGATTGTCAGAGATTGGGTTAAATTCTATCTATTTGCTACTTATAAGAAACAAATAGAGTATAAAGCAATACTGATTATTAAAAGATACTAGACCAAGGCAAACAAAAAATAAAGTAGAAATGGCAATATTAATAGCAGACCAAGTACAATTCAAGCTAAGTGCAAAAGGATAAAGAGGGGAATTATGTGATAATAAAGGGCATTATTTATGAAGACTATAGAGCAATTATAAACCTGTATGTATAAAATAACATATGAATCAGAATCTTAGAAGTGAAAGAAAATTTGATTTAAAAATACGTAGTTATAGTGAACAACTTCGGTATATCTCTTTCAGATTGAGACATATGAGTAGTCAAAATTAAGAAAGGGCATAGAATAACCAAATAATACAGTCAACTTGACTTAATATACATATATAAAATATCTTTCAAATGAAAAAATTCTTCAAATAAAAATATAACTTTGTATTTACATGGAACATTAAAAAAATATGCCATGTATTTGGCCACAAAGAAAATCTTAATAAGTTTTTTAAAGTAGAGATTTTTATAGGCCATATGTAATAACAATAAAATAAGAAATAGATATTTTTCTCTATGTGATACAGTGAACACTATACTTAGAGGAAAATTTGTAACATTGAATGCCTTCATTATTAAAGGAAAAAAGATGAAAAATAAAGGAATTTTATAAAAAAACAATAAAAATGCTAGGAAGATGGAATAAGTATAAAAGCTCAAATTAATGAAACAGAAAATATTAAACAATAGTAGAAAGAATAAATGAATACAAAATTGGTTCTTTGAAATTTCAATAAAATAAATTAACTCACAATAAATCTTATTAAGGAAAAGCAACTAGAGCAGAAATATCTATGAAAAAGAACAGTAAGTAGATAATAGCCTTTCCTGATAGGAGAACATTCTATGAAGCCACCATAATAAAATTATATTGGCATATAAATAAGCAGATAGATCAGTAGAACAGACTAGAGAATCTATAAATACAAGGAGACTTCAAAAAGTTCATGGAAAATATGGAATTAAAAGGTAAAAATAAAAAATACAAACTTTATTTCTCAACATAAGCTCCATCAAGTTGAAGACACTTTGTAAGCAATACCAGCCATTTAGTCCATCCCTAAAAAGCTGAGGATTGTGGGAATTTAATCACATCAATGCAGTCTTTTTTACATTACCAACTGAAGAAAAATGGGTGCCTTTTAAGGATTTTTTAAGATTAGGAAACAAAAGATGTCAGAAGGAACCAAATCAGGACAGATGCCTAATGATTTCCCATGGAAACTCTTGCAAAATTACCGTTGTTTGATGAACAGGAGCATTGTTGTAATGAAGGACTCTGGCAAAGCTTACCCGTGTGTTTTTTACTGAAGTTTTGGCTAACTTTCTCAAAACACTCTCATGGTGAGGAGATATTATCATTCTTTGGCCCTCCAGAAAGTCAGTAAACAAAATGCCTTGAGTACCCCCCCCAAAAAAAAAACTGTTACATGACCTTTGCTCTTGTCTGCTTTTGTTTTGGAGGAGCCACTGGTAGCCATTGCTTTGATTGTGCTTTGTGTTCAGGATTGTACTGGTAAAACCATGCTTCATCTCCTGTTAAAATTCTTTGAAGAAATGCTTCTGGATCTTGATCCCGCTTATTTAAAATTTCCGTTGAAAGTTCTGCTCTTGTTTGCAGCTGACCTGGGTACAGTAGTTTTGGCACCCATCAAGCGGAATGTTTGTTCAACTCTAATTTTTCAATCAGATTGTGTAAGCTGAACCAATTGATATGTCTGTAGTGTTGGTTATTGTTTCTGCTTTTAATCATTGGTCCTCTTCAATTAGGGCATGAACAAGATTAATTTCTTCCTGCAAATTGATGTGGGTGGTCTGCCACTGCAGACTTGATCTTCAACATCATCTCAACCCTTCTTAAAAGGAGTTAGCCACTAGTAAACTGCTGATTTTTGGTGGGCATTAACCCCATAATTTTTTCATAAAGCATCAGTGAGTGTACCTTTCTTTCACCCAAGCTTCATCATAAATTTGATGTTTGTTCTTGCTTCTATTTTAGCAAAATTTATATTGCTCCGATAGGGGCTCTTTTCAAACTACTGTCTTATCCTTTTTTTAGTGTCTCAAACTGGAGTCTGTTCAGGCATGTTTTATATGTTAGTATGAGTTTATTTTGATGCAAAATTTTTGAAATCCATGCATAATTTTTTCATAATATGCATTTTAATGAACTTTTTGAAGACCCCTCATAAATGCCAGTGTAAATGACAATTTATAAACATGATATTTCAACTCAGTCAAGAATGGACAATTTAAAATTTGTTGATGGCCCAATTGCTGTTCCATGTGAAAGAAAATAAAATTGAAATATTATGCCATATACTTAAAGAAATTTCAGATGAATTAGGATCTAAATGCAAAACAAAACAAAAATCCTGCATGAAAATATAGGATACCATGTGTATAGTCCAGGTGCAGGGAGCTCTTCTTAACCAAGGCTTATAGCCCAGAAATTGCAAAAGAAAGGGATAGACATATTTGAGTAAAAAAAAAAAAAAAACCATAAAGTCAAAAACAGAAACAATAGATATAGAAGAATAATTACAAAGCAGAGGCCAGTAATTAATATTTACAATTATTAATACAAAGAACTGTTACCAGTTAAGAAGAAAACAACAAATAACCCAATAGAAAAAGGACAAAAAGTATGAAGGTACAAGTTCCAGAAGAGCAAATTCAAATAGACAACAAACATTAAGAGCTCTCTGCTTAGGCCGGGCGCGGTGGCTCACGCTTGTAATCCTAGCACTTTGGAAGGCTGAGGTGGGCGGATCACTCAAGGTCAGGAGTTCAAAACCAGCCTGACCAAGAGCGAGACCCCGTCTCTACTAAAAATAGAAAGAAATTAATTGGCTAACTAAAAATATATAGAAAAAATTAGCCAGGCATGGTGGCACATGCCTGTAGTCCTAGCTGCTTGGGAGGCTGAGGCAAGAGGATCGCCTGAGCCCAGGAGTTTGAGGTTGCTGTGAGTTAGGCTGATGCCACGGCACTCTAGCCAGGGCAACAGAGTGAGACTCTGTCTCAAAAAAATAAATAAAATAAAAGAGCTCTCTGCCTTATAGGTAGTCAATGAAATACAAATTTTACTTAAATGAACTACTAGCAGTAATTTACTGGAAATTTTTAAAAGTTTCAACTCCTATTGTTGATGAAGGAATAGAGAAAAGAGTATTCTACTGTATTTGTTTTGGAAAGCCATTTAGAAATATGTGTTAAATGCAAAAATACATTTGCCCTTTGGCCTAGCAACCCTCTTCCTAAGAATCTATCCCATAGGAAGAAAAATTCCACCAGATGTAAGAGTGTATGTGCAAAGATGTTATTGCCATATGTTTCATAGAGCAAAAATGATTGGAAACAAAGTCATTCCTGTAATTTGGGAGAGGGTTGCACAGTGAAATATTATGCAACTACTAGAACACTTACATTTTTATGTTTATAGATACTTATGATTTTGTATGGCTATAAGAACATGGATAAAAATGTGGTAGAATCCTTATTAGATTTAACATAGTTTGCCTATGGGATGGGGAAGGGGGCCAAGAAAAAAGAAAAAAAGGTTATAATTAAAGTATGTATGATATATGCACATTTATGCATTTATATATGGTTAATAAATATGCATATAGGGCATTTTAAAAAAGCAACAAGAGCTAAGCAACAAGGCATTGAGAAAGTAATAACATTAAGATATCTTGGAGGCCAGAAACCAAAAGGCAATACCTGGAACTAAGAGAAAAGTTGAGATTAATTGAGAAGTAAAAATTATTTGTGTGGAAGAGACATTACAAATAAAGATGCATAAAAAGAAAAACTGTTAAAGATCAAAGAGCTGTTATTCTGTCTCTTGGTTTACACCTTAAGTCAAAGTAGATGATTTTTATTAATAAAAATCCATATAGCATCAGACCTTGGTAAATTTCCCCTAAGGGAATTTTCCAATATGGGAAATGTAATTGAAATTAGTTTTTACCTAGCCCGTTAGACCATGACTTTGGCTACTATTTAATGATACATGACTGAGACTTTTGTAGTTTTTTTTTGACATTAAAAGGAAGCCAAATATCAAAGACTATATACTGCTATAATAGTGCTGTAGTACTTTATGTTTATGGATGCTGACCAAAGCTTCCACAATGTTATGCTACTAAAACTAGAAAAGATGAGAGAAATTTCATAGGTGCCCACAACATACTACCAAGAGATGGTAATCCATGGTATGTACTTAAATATTATTGTACAACTGACAAAATGATACGTCCACTTGTAGGTCATGGAATATATTATGGGTGTGCTTGGACTTTTATGAAATTTCATTTTTTTTGATTACAGAGGTTGAGTGCCATGTTAATAGGTGTGTGCAGTGCCCTAGCACTTCAGCTGAATTTATCCATCTGAAATTCAGCTCTTTTCATTGATGGCATCTAATTTATAATGCATTAAGCTGGTCAGTGGTCAACATCAAAACAATGGAAACTTTCAAATTGCTTGGCTCCACAGCCTTAGTTTCAGCTCTCAGAGGTATTTAAAGAGCTATTGATATGAGGAACGTTAAATGGGTTACCTTCATTGAGGTCCCCTAGAATGTGGGCAGGAGTTTGGTGCTTAGAGAAGACTATCATCAGGTACCCAAATCTTCAATGAATATTAATAAGTGACCTAGAGATTCTATAGCTAATTCTATTACAAAGACTTGTGTCTGTGTATTTTTAAAACAAAGCAAGTATTATCTTTAAATTCCAGATTTCCAAGGTAACAGTAGTGTGTAGTAAATTCATTCAACCAAAATTTCCTTAGGAGTTTGGAATACATCGGGAACAAAACAACTATCTCTGCCCTCATGGAGCTTACATTTTAGTTAGAGAAATAAAGACAAGAGACAAAAAACATACTAAGCAGTTATAGTATATTAGAAAGTGATAAACATATGAAAAAGGAGCAGAGTGGGAGGAATGGGTATTGGCAAAGATTTCCCTAAAGGATTTAAAAAAGAAGGAATAGTAATCAGAATATGCCTTGGTTTGATGTAGATTGCTTTATGCCTTTTTGATGTAATTTATTAAAAAATTTAATATGTTAGGGAATGTACAGTGTTTGATAAATTGCTTCAATTTTGCCATGTGTCTGCTATAAAGGCAAAACATCTTTTGTCATGTAAACAACTCTGAGCAATTTTTTGTCCTAAAATACTTGTTTTTAGTAGCTTTTCTGAGCAATCTGTTCTATTTCAAAATATTTTTTCAAAAAGGTTTTCAGAATTTAAATTGTAGGAGGTGAACTAAGTTTTGACACGTCATAAAAAGGTGATGTAGACCAGTGAAGGATCATAGAAGATTTATGAAAACAAGGAAATATTTTATTTCAGATTGTAGCACTTAAAAGTATATAATAGAATGAAGATATAAAGCCTATCCAGAAGTTTAGAGAGATTTCAGTTAGTGAAAAATGTCAAGAGAATATTTAGATAAGTAAAAGCATTTTGAGATATAACTGCCTCTTAGAAGTAATCTTAAACTTTCATCAGGCACATATGTTTAGGAGAGGAATTACTCTAAAACTTTTGATAGGTACCCAACTCAAAAATATAAGTAATGATTAGTCTTACAATCCCACGTAACGCTTTATGGTGAAGAGAACAAATTCAAGACTGCAGTTGCATGGAATCATTTTTAGTCTGAATTACATGTTGCTGAGAATAGAATCTGTATTTCTTTGATTTCCCCATCTTATATTTCTCCTGGTATTCTTAAGGTCAGTTAAACATAGTAAATAATCTTTGCTTCGCAAGTAACCCAAATCACCATCTTCCTGTCTGATGTAGCTAATAAATTCTAAGCAAACTTCAAACTCCTTGTGAAGCTTCCTAATGGATGCCTCACTGGACTGAATAGCTTTTGGAAGCAAAATAAAACAATCATCTAAAGTTGAATGTTTTTGGATGAAGGTTACTAGGTCAACCCTAAATTTAAAACCATTTTGAGAGACATTTTTTAATGGCACCTAGAAATTATGGTTAAAGGTCAGGCTGTTACATGCGATGTTGGTCAGATCCTTTGATGCTAAAGGTCTACAACTGACTTATGTGTACGATATATTTTTTAAAACATTAGCTTTGATTTAAAGTAGCAAGAGACAGTGTTCAGGCCAGGGAAAATAAAGTCTCCTTTCCATTTTTTTGGTTGAAATGGTTTGAGTTCAGTAATTTTATTGAACCTGAAAAAATATTATTAATAGCTGCTTCCACAAAGGGAAATAGGGAAGCTTGCCCCTGTCAACTCCTGCTTAGGAGTTTCTGAGATATTTTAAGTGAGATTGCTAGAAAACTATGGATGAAATCTATGCCAATTAAAGATCCTGTGTGTTTGGAACCATTTAAAAATGCTGTGCAGGGCTCAAAGGAATTAGTAAAGCCTGCTGCAGTACAGCTACATTATTAATCTCCAAAGAGAATAGATACCAGATGTTCACACTGCCCAAAGGACACCCCAGTGTTCTTTTCAGTCTTAGTCATATTGTCCTTAAATAGATTCAAATGCCTGAAATGATCATGGGTGTTAGGCTACATGGTTTGTACATCTGAAATTATTAGTAATCATTTTTGAAGAGAGGCACTATTTTTGATAGGCAAAAAAAAAAAAGCACATTAAATTTGAAAATTGTGAAAAGTTGCCTGAAGCAAAATAATAGAAATTTTTTGCCTGGTTTTTGAAAAATTTCTTCAGCTGGCTCAGTGATAGTCATATCCAGACTAAGTGATTATCTTTTTTTTTTTTCTTAAAACTAATTTATTTCTCATAATTCTAGAGGATGGGAAGTCCAAGGTCAAGAAGCTGACTGATTTGGTTCCTGGTCGGAGTTCTCTCCGGCCTTGCAGACAGCCATCATCTTTTTTTCTCTCTAATTTTTTTTAATTGTGGTAAAATACACATAATATAAAATTTACCATCTTAACCATATTTAAGTGTACAGTTAAGTGGTATGAAATACATTTGCATTGTTGGGCAGCCATCACCACCATCCAACTTCATAACTTCATCTTGTAAAACTGAAAGTCTATATCCATTAAACAGTAATGCCCCATTCCACCTTCCCACCAGCTCCTGGTAACCACCATTCAACTTTCTGTCTCTATAATTTTGACGACTACAAGTGGGAAGTTATTGTCTTTTAATTAAGTCCAAAATTGTTAAATAATGAAAAATGAAATATTTTCTTTATTAATTGATTCATTCAAGAAATATTTCCATGAGCTTGGTGTTGAGAATATAGTAGTAAACAAAGTAATCAGGATCTCATGGTGCTTAGTGAAAGAAGCACACATTAGCCAAAAATTACTCCTATAAATAAATAATTGCAAACCATGCTACATGGTTTGAAGAGAAAGTACTGGGTGCTGTGACCATGTTTGACACGGGAACCTGACCTAGAATTAATGCTATGGAATCATTTCTTCAACCATATTTATTGAGCACCTACGTTGTGTCAAAAAGTAGAACAGATTATAGTGATCATTTAAAGTATTACACCCATGAAGTTCGGTTTGGTAGACCACAAGATATTAGAGACGACAACAAACAATTTAAAAATAAACTAAAAAGAAGAAGATTCTTTTAGTTTTCCTTCAAATATAGCTTCTGTTCAATATCCTCAGGAGCATTTGAGTACTGTTTAAGATTTTATAACATGTCTGAAAGATTTTATAACATGTCTAAATATTTTTATATCACTGATTTTATTGCAAAAATTCCATTAGAAAAGTAGTATTGTAACATTTTAAACAGTGTAGAAAACACAGAAAAGTGGGATGAGTGGTAGGGACACCCTGATTCCAAATATCTTAACATAAATTTCATTGTGTTCCCCCTGTGGCTATCAACCTATTTTACCTTCCTTCCCTGCCAGGCCTTGTATAATAAAACAGTAGTCTTTGTTCACTCTCTCTGTTAGGCGACCTTAAATCTCCCAATTTTCTAATGACAGCTAAAAATCAATTTTGGGTTCTCCCTACACTTTGCTCTCTCTCTCCCAAACTAGCAGGCAACCTGCTGGGACTCTGTTTTCACAAACATCCAAAAAGACCCAAAAGAAAAGAGGTGTAAATCTTTCTCTTTATATTCACAAGTTCACAGCCTTTAGAATTTGTTGCTGTAGCCTAAAGGTGTTCCTGAGAAGCTCCCAGACCAGACATCTGGGGGTAAACTCCAAGCCTCTGTGTCCTGCCCACAAACCATATCTCAGAGGCAAAAATCATATCCCCTGTGATAGGCCAGACTCCATCTCAGAGATAACCAAGTCTACTGGAACAGCAGAAACAAGAAAGATGGACAACTTGATGTCTTGCGACTGCCTGCTGATTACTCCACAACAATTCTGTTGTTCTGTTTGTCCCCGTCAAAGCAGCAAGCCACTTGGCCTGGCTCCTGGCATCTCCTTTCTCTTTCTTTGGGATGCCACCCAGTCTCTCTGCTCTCCTCCTCCCCCCTTTTCTCTCTCTCTCTCTCATTCTCTCTAGAGAATAAAATAAATTTTACTTTTATATATCTTAATCTCTGTGTGAGAAATCTTTCTCCACCCATTCCATGAGCACCTACTAGCCTTTCCACCCTAACACTCTCCACTTTACTGTGCTCTTCCGCCTAACACTAGTTGAATTCAGCAGTGTCCTCTCAGATCTTATTTATGATAACTTGTCCTTTCTGTAGATTATGTCACTGCTGTCTGCCCTAAAACTTAAGCATTTTCCTCTCTTTATCAGACTGGCCTACTTCCCTTGTCCTCCTCTTATTTCTTGAAATTATCTCTTTTATTTTCCTCTACTGACTTTTATTCCTTTGCTTAACGTTTAAATACTTGTCTTTTTCTCCTACATATCCTTATACATACATGACCTTATTGTCTATTATGTTCTGATGACTTTTGCATCTGTGTTTTTAGCTTAGGTCTTATTACTGAGCCCACATACCCTCTGCCTCCTAGATAGTTCCTTGAGAAGCTGATTTTATTATTTTCCCTGCAAAATATATTTCTAGTATGATCCAGCTAGTCACATAAGCTGTAAACCTCATAACAGTTCAATCCTGTCCTTCTCCTTCACTGCCCCACAGTCACTACAATCAGTGACTTCTGCTCGCTTAATCACACAATAATCTCTCCCTGGCTCTCCAATTCTATTGCAGTGTCTTCGCTTAGAGCTTTATCAATTCTGTTCCAGTATATAGTCTTCCATTTGATGTACCTGTTTTCATGCTCCCTCTTATCCCTTCTTCCTCCAGCCTGCTTCCAGAACCATCTTCCTAAAACACAAATCTGATCATGTTACTAGACTGCTTAAAAGCCTTCAAGGGGCCCCCAATTATCACATCATCCAAAATGCCCCTGGCAGCAGTGCCTCCCATTGAGAACTACTGGGTTCCTTGACAACAAGATGAAAAAGCTCGGTAACTGATAACCAAAATAAAATTAATCCTTGAATTAAATTTAAATTTTATTGGCATTTCTTATCTTCATGAATTTTTAGAGTCTATAGATTTATGTTAATTTCGTATATATTCTAAACTCCCTGCTTTTCAAGATAAGTATTTTAATTATTATTTTTTATTTCAGGGACCACTTAATAATGCTGAATGAAGCATGGGAGAATGTTTGCCAAAAACGATGATTTTCTTTTTGTCATAGTTACTCTTAAATTCATTGTCTTGACTCTCAAGTTTGCCTCTTTGGACTATTTTTTGCAATAATTTAAATCATGTCATCAGCATCTTAGGGGACACTTGTCCTTTTACGTGCAATGGCAGGAGTGCAGAGATACAGTACGTTCTCAAACTATATTAAACATCAAATAAAAACATGAAAAGTAGTCTAAGAAATTTTTTCCCACTGGACCAGTCAGCCAGAAGACCATTCTGACCTGCTGATTCTAATTCAGATAGCACTGCAGATATAATAAAAAAAAGTGTTAATTTCATACAGTTAGTCCATAGTCAATTTTTAATCACAGAGTTAAATCTAAGCCAGTGAGAGCTGCTAAACCTTATGTTGATCTTGGTATTTTTATCAGTAAGTTAAAAAAATAATGTAATGTGGTTAGTAGAAAAATGATGATGCTTAAAATCTGTTGCCTCTTCAAATAAAATATTAGATCAAGGCCTAAAGCCTGCAGTTTATTTTAAAAATCTCAGCTTCTTGTTCAAGATGGTAGATGAAGCATACATGTTTGTTTCCCCTCTTTCCCAAGAGACCCTTTTAAAATGAGAGTAAGAAAAAGAAGAAAGAGGAGGAGGAGAAGTAAAAGAAGAAACCCACTGCAAAGAGAACTGGAGTAGGGTAGGGAGTCTTAAGCAGAAAAGGAAGTTTAAACAATTTTTCCAAGAAAAAAATGGGTGGAAATGCATTAATGGGTATGACTGATTAAAGAAAGCTGCAGCCCAAAATGTGTACAAAAAAGAGTCATTGCAGAGAAACTCAGTGGAATTACAGAGACTCAAAGCTCAGAGTTAGCAAGAGTAAAATGGGGAACTGACAGCAGGTGCTTAAGTGAAAAGTCTAGAGAACAACTGGACCGGTTTTACATCTTCCTCACCTTCGTATTTAGAGTGACAGATCATCAGTTATCAACAGCAAAAAACGTCTAGAAGACTGCTCTGTTAAGATATTAAAAAGCCTATCTGGGGCTGCTATTGAGGCATTGATACTCCATAGTAAACCATTCCCCATTCAAGTGTTCAGGGAACCCAGGACAAACCCTTGTGTGTCAGCAGCCAATGACAACACATTCCTAGAGCTCCTGGAAGCTTTTTTTTTTCTTTTAAGAACAGCTTTTGTATTCAGAAATAAAACTTACTGAGGAAAGAAGCCTGTATACTATACCTGATAGACATGTAGGGTAACTGACCCAGGCCTCCATTTTTAAATAGGAACTGTTGGTCTAACATCATCATAGACATATGAAGGAAACCAAGAGCTTGAATGAAAAAAATCAAAATAAGGAGAACAGTTGCTCCAGAGGGAGCAGAGATATTTTAGAAAATCATAGAAAAACTGAAATAAAACAACCTACTAATTCATATTTTTGGAGATAGCTAAAAATATATTTCATTTATAAAATAAGATGATGCTATTTAAAAAAACCAGAGACCAAAAATAATGTGAAAAAAATAAGTTGCAAAAGATACTTACAATGTAATGCCTTTATATAAAAATTTAAGCATTGAAAACATTATATACAGTTTTCTGAATGTAGACATATGTAGAAGATGAATCAAAATAAGTATGGAAATGGTACATAAACAATTATCTTTGGGGTACCAGGAGGTATAAAAGTAGGGGAGAAGATTAGAGGCAGATCTGGCTGTAATTGTAATATTTTACTTTGTTAGAGAAAGAGAGGGAGAGAGAAATCTGAAGCAAATATAGAAAATAATGTTGTTTGTTAAATCTAGGTAGTTAATACCATTATATCATCCGGTATCTATATGTACAATGTTTGCATGTGGCTCGTAATTAAGAAATCCAAAAATTAAAATGTTGAAATACAGGAAAAGTTTGTACAATTGTATAATAAAGTCATGATCCAAACAAAAAAGGAAATGTGGCATGCCTTTTAACAGATGATGCAGTATAAAAAGGAAAATAAATTTGACTTTAGGTAGCCTGGGTTTATGGCAATTGGACCCGGGAAAGGGAAGCATAATCCTGGCACTCTTTAGCTCTTCAGTAAGCAGCACGTATTATATATGCATAATACACATGCTGTTTACTTGTTTTCAACTCTTAGAATCTATAGAAAGCACAGAAGACTTGATTACTGTTGGCCATGAGAATGGGGGAAAGGAGAGGTGGAGGGAGAATGAGGGTGCCAATGCCATCTTACAGACTAGAGAGTCCAGTGGTATTGCCTTAAGCTACAGGATGTTCATGTGTTCATTTGTTCATTTATCAGATAGTTTTTTGGAACACCTTTTATGCATATGGCAGGCACTATTTTAGTTGGTTGGAAATACAGTGCCGAACAAAACGAATTTCTACTTCAAGAGGCAGACATTACTAAATTAGTTTTAAAGGAATTAAAAATAATGTAAGTGTCAAAAATTGGAAAGAGGCACTCTGGGAGGCTGAGGCTGTGGATAGCTCAAGGTCAGGAGTTCAAGACCAGCCTGAGCAAGAGTGAGACCCTGTCTCTACTATAAATAGAAAGAAATTAATTGGACAACTAAAAATATATGTAAAAAATTAGCCGGGCATGGTCGCACATGCCTGTACTCCTAGCTACTAGGGAGGCTGA
>CAUYMX010015427.1:0-15109 GCA_963573855.1 Lepilemur septentrionalis
CAGTGATATTTCCTTCTCCAAAATAAACAAATGAGTATTTGTTTTAAAGAGCCTCATTTGATACAAAACTCTTAATAAATTTTACCAATGTTGGTTTGCAGCATCATTATCTGTAATAAACATCTGGCTGAGAACCTCATAGCTGTTTTCCATACATCCTTTCCTTTAAATTTCCATGTACAATCAGTCAGGAAGTCTTTTTCCTTTCACCTCATCAGTGTCTCTCCAGTAGTCCTCCACAATTTCAGCTCTCCATCAGCTCTCAACAAACATACTGCAAAAGTTCCACGAGCCATGGCATTGTCTTTGAATTTCCTGCAGTTCATATATAAGGCATAATTGATTAACATGCCACTACCTTGTTGTAATGAATAGTTTATCAAAACTTATTTAATCATAATAAAATATGAGGGAAAGTTAAACAATCTATTACTATGATAATATATATGTCATATAATGCATACGCTAATTTAATATTAATGATTAAAATAAGTTAGATATTCTGTGCTACAGTGTATGTATAGTGTACATGTACACATAGTGAAGAAAATTAGTATTAGAAATATGGGACATTATAGATATAAATGAATTTGTAAATACACTTATTTTCATTTACATTTAAAATAACTTATTTTAAGTACACCTTGAAAATTTTATTTTCAAATTTTTGCCTTATAGAATAATAATAATTTATATGGCCATCAAACATTCTTTATGTGCATTGAAGATACTACTGGAAAGTCATTTGGTGTTTTTTTAATGAACAGCAATGCAATGGGTAAGACTAATTTATTTGATAATATGTTTAAAGGAGATATAAATTGAAATGTTTTAACTGCTCTCTTTATTCCAATCATACCTATTGTATGTCAGATTAAACTCTACTGTTAATGATTTTAGAATATGAACTCATTAAATGTAGGTTCTGAAATTAGTGAGTCAATAAATTTTTGCATATCAGTGCTTCTATTTTGGAGAAAGTATGCTATGTTGTGCCATTCAGGCACTTTATTTTTCCCTTGAGAGAAAAATTGAAACCATTCATGCCAGTAGTATTTTCATTCCCACAACCTAATTTGTCAAGAGAGATTAATGTGCCATTATAGATAAAAAAGAGAAAGGTCTCTATAAGGATGGGAAAAAGAAAGAGTAATTTTTTAGTTTATCACAATTCAAGTAATGTAAAATCTTTTGGTTTTTAATATTGTGAGTTCAATATTTATTTAATAGGTGAATTAATGACAATAAAAAGTTACAAAAGTTAATAATGTTCCAATGGGATCAGTTTATTACATGGTCATCCAGTCAAGTACTATGTCTTAAATATAGAAAAATTAAATTTAACACATTTGGTTTTTTCTTCTTAGAAATTAATGTGTGAGAATCTGATCTCTCAGGGAATCTTCTATTAAAATGACTAATTGAAATGCCATTTTAAAAAAAATCTTTTTGTTGTAAGAGGACTAATTCTCTATCCTTTACAAGGCAGTATCCAGGGGAGCTTTTGCTCCTATCATAAGCTTTGTACATGGCGGCATTCTACTTTTCTCCCGTGTTATTCCTACAATCAACATCTTATTTCATCTCAATTATTTAAAAATTGTGTAAAATAACGTGGTTAACATAAAGTACTTTAAATCAATTTTGCAATTATTTTATTACTATGTACCTTTCTGCCATTTACATGTACTTTTTGAATTTTTATTTTGTAGAGATTTTAATCCAGCCTACTCCTATAGTAACTTACAGAGTTACTGGTGGCATTCTGGATTTTTACATCTTTCTAGGAGATACACCAGAACAAGTAGTTCAACAATATCAAGAGGTATGTTTTAGTTCTATTTTATAAAAATCTTTTCTGCCAGATTTTTCTTTCATCTAACATATTTACATATTTAGATAACTTTATTTTACTTATCAGGGGCCTCTTAGCTAATCATATTTTAAAATCTTACCATTTTAAGGATACAAATATATGGTTTTTATTTTTCCTCTATACAGTGAACCTTATGTATACTTAAATATCTGTATTTCTAATTTCAGAATGATTTCTTGCCTCTAGGCTGCTGGGTTCAAGTGCTGAATTTCTTTGATATGTTGCATAGTAAATCTTTACTTATTCACAACTTACTTTAGTGGAATAAAGCAAAGAAAAGGAAGTATCTTATCCTCATCACTGAGGATAGGCAGTGAATTTGTAGATCATATATTCTTTTAATCAAAATGTTAGAGGTAACCGAGTTGTGAGAAAGGCCAGTAAAACTTGCTATAAATGCATAGCAGGAAAACTGGCTTTCATTCTCAGGCCGAGAGAGGGTCGAGTTTGAAACCTAGTCTGAAGCCTTACATCTTAAGTAACTATCTAAGCAACTCTCACTTACATATTACTTAGCATCTTAGTACCTGAGCCCAAGATAGACTTAGACAGGTGAGGAATCCAGAACTTTCATTGAGCCTGATTTTAGTTCCTCCCATGTAATTGTTCTCCTGTGATGGCTGGCATGTACGATTCCTAGTGTTATCATGGAAAAGAAAATTTTTTTCATTGGTATAAGATTCAAAGATCATGTCTATTTAAAAAAATTTTATTTTCTTAATTTGCTTCTCAATATATAATTAGCATTTCCAAAAATAATCTCAAAGTATTTACTATCAAAAAAATTCTTCAGTTAGGATACAGAAATCTGAAATGAGTACAGCCAGAATTTTACACAATTGAATCATTTACGATGTATAACAATTCCTAAATTTCTGTACATGGATGTGAATTTAAAAAAAAAAAGCGCACAAAAATTCCAGTTTCTGTAATATAAAATTATCACTACATTTCAGGGCTGGCCTGGTTGTTTATACAACTTTTGTGTATGGCTATCACATGAAAAAAAAAGAAAGAAAGAAAAAAAGAGGGACAGTATGTTTTTAGAAAGAATTTGACATTTGGTTGGTCAAACATTTGTTGGCATGGTTGCACCATGTTAATGCTGAATAAAGTTTGTGGTCACCAGTAGTGGAGTTGAGTTTGAGGCGTGCTTGACACATGAATGCAGCATACATACAGTGTAGTGTTGTATTTGTTTACCACATTTTATGGGTAGACTTGTAAAGACTTGAAGCTAAGCAATGAGGTGAAGATTGGTGTAAATTATAGCACTATTAACCACTGGTACATTTAAATGAGGTTTCAATAGTGTAGAGAGTAGGCAGAAGAAACTTTATTTCTTATTTGAAGAAAAACAAATTATCCTCTGTGTATGATAAGCTAACCTATTAGTGGTCTCAGTATGCTAAAATTAAAATATAATTAATTTGAACGACCAGGTTGTTTTATCAGACTTTTTAAAAAAATTTTTAAAAATGTCAAAGTATTAAGGGGGTACAAATGTTTTTGGTTACATGAATTGCTTTTGTAGCGCCTGTGTCATGGCTGTAAGTGTGCCCATCACCCAAATAGAGCTCATTGTACCTATTTGGTAGGTTTTCACCCCTCCCCTCCTTTCCCCTGCTCCCTGCTTGATTTCTACTAAGTTTTATATTTCTCTGTGTAAATGTGTGCTCATCAGTTACTTCCAATTGAATCCATTATAAAGGCAATGTATACATATAAATTATAAAATAAATAATACCTAAGTAAATATATAAAATAAATATTTACATATATATGAGAAACATGAATTATTTTATATATATGTATAAACAGTACTTTGCACACATATGAGAAGAAATTTCAATCACATGTCCAAATGTTTAAAGAATTCCGTGAATCATAAGGTGTTTAGGAATATAGTTTGAAAACTGCTTATTTTTGGAGAGATTCATTTGATATCAAGTTATTTTAAAATTAAGTTTAATACTTGATTTGAATAGGATATAGTAATTCAACCTGAGTAATTTCTCCTTGATTTTTACATCATGGATTTTTTTAGACATAGACTGTGGGGAAATCATGGATTCAAAAAATATTTATATGAAAGCCTAAACCCCCCAAAAATTGATTATGCCAAATAAGATTATTTCTCTTTATGTAACCTAATACTCAGTTTTTAGTGGAGGAAAAAAGGGTCAGTTACATCTAAATTTCCATGTGCAAAATCGTATCTTCTGAGACAACTGATACTTTTTTTCCATTGTGCACTGAGCTTGCTTGGGGCACCAGAGGAATGTGAGAAGGTGATCCATATGATCCCAGGGAGCAGGGAAGAAGCCAAGGCCCTGTGTGTAATTGAGATAAGCAGCCTATGCAATAACTGGTTGGGAGCATCGTAGAACATGTATTTTACTAACATTTTTGCAAAGTAAGAGATAAATAACTACCAAAGTATAAGGGAATAGAGATTGTGTACTTTTTAACATTTTTGTTTCTTACTTGCTGACTTTTTGGTTGTTACAGAAAGTGGAGGTGTTATGGGACAATTTCCCTTTTATCTCATTTCTTTATTGCTATTCTTTCATTTTCTTCTTTAACTTTCCTTGATGAACAGAGGGTATCTTAACCAACATTACTTTCTGGAATGCTGCCCTCTATAATTTTTTTAAAACAAAATAAAATATTAGGGACAAAACATAAATTTATTAAGGGTTCCATAGCAAAATTTGAACAGAATATCTAGGAACCATTTTAGAATGCAGGTAACATTAATCTCTGTTTAAAATATGTAAGCTTAAGTGAATACTAGCGATATAACAAAATTAAGAAGCACGTTAATGTTAGTTACTAATGCTAAATGCATTTGCGTGTATTGAAACTAATTAAATGTTCATTTACCTCAAGCTCGTTGGACTACCAGCAATGCCGTCATATTGGAGTCTCGGATTCCAACTGAGTCGCTGGAATTATGGTTCGCTGGATGTAGTGAAAGAAGTGGTAAATAGAAACCGGGAAGCTGGCATACCGTTTGTAAGTAGAATGAAGGGTTTGTGGAAATATATATCAATTATTGTCAAACACAGTAAGCGTAGGAAATTGTCAGGAATATCTAATGTATATTATATTGTATGTTGTATATGTATAATTAAACTGCTTTTTAATCCTAAAGTCTCTTTATATCCATACATAATGCCCATGCCTTTGAAAGTTAAAATATATACTTCCAAAGAACTGACTATTAGTTATACTAGAACAGAATACATGTTTAATGGTGAATAAAATCATACTCAATTTTTAAAATAGACTTTAATTTTAGAGACTATATATTTTAAAATAATTTTCTGAAATGTGTAAGGTCTTGTTCTCTGTACAATGAAACCTACATATAAAAAAATACATACCAGTCATCATCACTGAAAAAATGTGGATAATCATTTAATGCTTTTGTATAGAAAAAAAACAAGTTTTATAAACAATATCATGCTTTTTTAAAGAAATAGAAAGAATACAAGTTTATTTAGTTATTTATTTTTTGATTGATTGATTGAATTTTTTATAGACCGGGTCTCTCTCTGTCATCCAAGCTGGAGTGCAGTGGCAAGGCCATAGCTCTCTGCAACCTCAGATTTCTTGGGCTCAAATGATCCCTCTGCTCGGCCTCTTAAAGTGCTGGGATTACAGGCATGAGTCATTTTGTCTGGGCTTTTAATCTTTACATTTATAATACAAGTTCATTTGGCTTAAAAGTTGATGTGATTAGAGAGTTCTTTCAGTATTATTTATTGAAATATACTGTGCTATTTTCAGGATACACAGGTCACTGATATTGACTATATGGAAGACAGGAAAGACTTTACTTATGATGAAGTTGCATTTGAAGGGCTCCCTGAATTTGTTCAAGATTTGCATGACCATGGACAGAAATATGTCATCATCTTGGTAATGACTGATTATGTTGATATATTTTTAGTATTTACACACTTTTAATAGATTTTCTATAGTTTCTTTTTTCTATTATTAGGATCCTGCAATTTCCATAGATAAACGTGCTAATGGAGCAGCATATGAACCCTATGACAGGGGAAATGCAGCGGGTGTGTGGGTAAATGAATCAGATGGAACCACAGCAATTGTTGGAGAGGTAAATTATGATATTCATTAAAGTGATGGTCTTCAAATGTTCTACTATGCAACAAAAAAGTTTCTGTAAGAGAGTGTGTGTGTACATATATTTGCTTTCAACTCTGGTTTTGATATTTTAATTGGGGAGAGAAATTTTAGGCAAAGGAAATATTCCAAATATCTCTAAAACAGTTCCGATAAGAAGTCATACAGAGAGTAAACAATAGACATCAGATAATTTTCAATGTTAGACAAAACTAAAGCTAACAAAAGATAATAAATAACAAAAATTATTATAACAATTAAAAGTCCATGCATATTTTGATATAAATAATTGCAAATGTAATTAATACCTATAAATGTAATAATACCTATTAATATTTCACAGAATATATATTTTTAATACCTACTGTGTTGGATATGGATAGATCAGAGAACCAATATGGATTGTGTATAAAACAGTATATAATTTTTCTCAATTTATCTGAAATTGAATGTTTCATGCCTAGTGTTATAAGCAATGAGTAAAATGATGCACAATAATTTTAAGAAGCAGGAATCATAATGAGACAGCATAGTTTATATATTGTTTAATAGCATGGGCTCAGATATAAAATTTCCTGGCTTTGAATTCTTGCTGTATCTGTTATTAGTGGGGTGACTTCGAAAAAACTTATTTAACTTCTCTGTACATCACTTTCTCGTCTGTAAAATAAGTATAATTATAGTCCCTACCTCACCCGTATAGTAGTGATAAAAATAGTACCCACCTTCTAGGGTTCTAATAAAGATTAACTGTTAATAATCTTAAAAGTCCTTGAAACAGTACCCAGTATACGTATCATATTTATTTTTGCTAATAAAAACTAAATGTAAAAGCTTTTTTTCCTTTTTCTTTTTTGGAAGCAAATGCCTTTAGAAATGAACTAATGTGCTTTCTTTTATCAAAGAGCATATTATATATGGGTTTTTTTGTTTGTTTGTTTATTGCCCTAACCTACAAGGATGCTCAGAAATAAATTTAGTTGCAAATGGCAGCCTTATTCCATGTTCTTATATTTTTCTCTTCCTAAATACTTCATTACCTCACTCTCTTTTACTTTAACATCTCTTCTTTAAATATATCTTAAAGTAAGCCTGAGATTATTGTGAATATAGATAGTGCATAGGTCACATGTACCTAAGGAAGTACAATATCATAACATTAATGATTTTTACTATTCTCAACTCAATTAGTGTGAAATCCTATTTATTTATTTTTCCTTATATTTATGTATGTATGTGAATGATCTATCCTTCTAGGTATGGCCAGGATTAACAGTATTCCCTGATTTCACTAATCCAAGCTGCATAGATTGGTGGGCAAATGAATGCAATCTTTTCTATGAAAGAGTGAAATATGATGGAATTTGGATTGTAAGTAGCTATTTTAAACTGGTAATTTTGGTCAATGAACATAAAATTATTTATTCATAAAAATTAAATCAAGATATATTTTTCTAATGTATTCAACATAAAATTGAAAGTTCCCATAATTGTTGTCTAGGTTGTATAAATATACCTGTCATGTATATGGGCTAGAAAAGAATAAGATCTAAAAATACAAATTGAGACTTTTTTTCCTTCCCTAGTAATATACTTCATAGAATAAATTTTGTTTCTGTAACTAAGGTGTTATATCTTTATGACAAGTAACTTATCTGAAAAACAGTTAATGAGATTTGGAGATAAATGTATAGCAGTGCTATTCCAAAAACACTTATTAAAGTTTAAAATTGTCAAGCAATTGCAGCAATATGAATCTGAAGAAAGCCCCACCCTTTAGAGATTTCCTTTTAGTAAGCTATGGAATATAACAATCCCAAATCAGCAATAGGTTAAGTGTTTTTATCTCATGACAACAACAATAATAAACAAAAACCTAAAATGCTTGTAAAGTTATTAAGGGAAGACACATATTTAGAAATTTCCTTGAATGAAGTTGTATATCTCTAGCCAGCTGTTGATAGCCTGCTGCTGTGCTCATGATATAGAATAGTATTGGATGATAGTTAAAGGTTTAGTGCCTTTGCTTATGGAAACTATAACACATTTCAGAAATGAAACTACCTGGTGATCTCAGAAGTCTATATTTCAGAAAAAAAGTCTGATGGCCCAAATACAGAGGGAACACTAGGATTTTGTTCAAAAGTAATACACAACTGTATTGGATTTTGAAAAACATAAACATAATGAACACCTCAGAGATAGCTATGTTTTCTTTGGTTGTTTATAGCCACACTATCTCTGTTTTCCTAAAGTGATTATAACTCATCATCATTATTTTAATTATTCATTTATTTATTCAAATAATCATTTACTTAAAAATGCTTATTTTGCACCATGTATATATTAGGTTTGTTGTAAGGAATACAAAAATAGGAAAATTATGCTTTTTGCTGACAACTTGGAATTGAGTAAAAAGTGAGAGTAATCTTCAGAATTTCTATTATGGCAGTAACAGAATGAAGATGGAGAGGCTTTAGTTATTTAACACGAAGTCAGTGAGATAACACTGCTGGTAACTAATAATTGGTAGAAATAATCAAAAAATTGCACTCTGATCTTAACCTTTACTTTTAATTCTAGCTCTTAAATTATTTAATCAAAATTAAAAGTTTCTTTAGTCTTTTTTCTTTCCTACTTAGGGAACATTTCAATTACAGCAGAGTTAAAGATATAAAATTGCACTTTAGGATTTAAGTGAAAGAGAATTTCTGATACAGAAAGAGAGAACAAATACTCCCTGCTTCCATTGAAAACTGAAATTCCTGATTCATCTACAAAAAGAGGAAGGTGATGAAAGGGAAAACATCACCTGCGAAAGGCAGAGTTTTTCCGATACTAATATAAAAGCATTTTTACTAACCTTTAAACAATAAATTAAAAAACACTACATAAAAAACAGTGTAATTACAAAGCTCATTAAATATCAGTGAATTAATACATACTATGTATAAGTAGTGGACATTCTGCTTCTAGCTTTTACTTAAATAAATGCCAAATCATATTGTTAAATTGTATATCTATTCTTTCACCTTCTTTAGATTATTTTTCCTAATTCAGTGAAAAGAAATGTTATTTAACTGGTGAGGTTTTATTTCTATGCCAAATTTAAAAATAGTTTTATGATTTACTAGATTTGTAATTTGGTTTCCATATTAATGTTTTTGAATTTTAAGCTTAAATATTAAATTCACTTATGGAAATAATGTGTGCTTAATTGTCATTGAAATATAGATTTTTGCATATAAAATATAGTAAGCTTGAATTCACTTTTTTCTTCATCATTCTTGAGATACTCTCCTAATACTTGAGAAACAAGAGCCTACTATTTTTGGTATAACTAAAATTAAAGCTGTGATTTCAAAATAAAATCATTAGGCAGTATTTTTAAAATTCAAAGGCCATTTTTATTTTTCTGGATACATAGGCACATTTTTTATATTATGTTGTTATTAGAGTTTCATTCTTAAAAATATAAGAATTCTTCAGTGAAGAAATGTAATACTTTACCATACAATATTTGGAAACATAAAATTCATTAAGAAGGTATATACAAATGTATATTAAAATACCTAGAAACTTATTTGGTTATAGTCTTTCTACATTTCATGTAATTCTCATAAAAAATGAAATTCTTTTACAAATTCTTTACAAAATGGGGTTATATTTATTGAGATTTAGCTTAAATGTGAAGGTATAAAATACTGTCAGATTTCTACACACAATTTTCAATGAATTTTAAAGAACTTTTACAAACATTCTCAAAACAGAGTTGACAATTCCTAAAAATAGCGTGAGTAGGCTTAAAATGGTTTGCATGATACTTAAATATCTCTACGTGTACTTATTAATGTCAATCCACTGAGTCTTTTCTCTTACAACTGCAATGCTTTGAATGTACTTGCTGTAATATTTAAAATACTAATTGAATTTACTTGTACATACTATTAAATAACTAATTTCACTTAAATCATTTCGATAAGCTTGAGAAAAATGTTTTCAGAATTTTCAAAATAATAAATTTACAAAATACATTAAAAGAGAAATATTCTATTAAAATATATGTAGTAAGTACAATTTAGTACAATCTTGCCAAATAGACATACTTTAGACATATTTTAATGAAAGATAATAAAATTTTAAATAACACATTTAATGTAAAATATAGTTAAAATCATGTAAAAGTATTTAATTTTTCCTTTAGTAGGTTAGTAATTTATCCTCTTGAGTTCAGAAGACTATTTTTCTGTGTATTATGAATTGGCAAAATTATCACATTCTGATGTAATCATATTTATGTGGTTGTATGATAAAACTTTTAATATTTGAACTTTTTTGATTGATTCTTTCATGCGAAATCAATTATTTTTTTCTAAAAATTGTGTTTTTCTTAAATTGCATAATAATGTCTACTTTGAGTGATTGCTGAAAAATTGTATAAATTTTATGACAAGTTTGCACATATATAACTCAAGCAAAAATAACATTAATTTCATAGCTGAGTGTTTTGCCTTGTAATTCTTCAACTATACGATACACAAAAGATGTTAAAATGGCTTAGAAAAGGATTCCCTTAAAATTAAATTAATACAACTCACTATTTCCAAATTATGAATTTCAGCAGTTTCTTTTTAATTTTAATTGGTAGACTCATGAAGAGAAAATAATGACATTTACCTAAACTTATTGGTTGTATAACCATAGTGTTTCTTTATTAAGTTTTAATGGAGACAGGAACACAAAATTGAATATAATATTACAGGTAATTTTAAAGAAATAACTTCAATGTAGCTTTAGGTATTTTTATGCTTTAGAATAACTATATTATTTTCACTCACTCTTGGCTATTCTGAAAATATTTGGGAAATGGAGATATTTACATTTTAAGATCTGCATCACAATGATAAACCTTAAGCACCCTTAATTTCTCATTTTAATTCCATGTGACAAGTTTCTTTAGATTCTTTTCATATCAGTAATCTGGACACTTTCATGAAATTGTTTGGAAAATAATAGAGTTGAGTAATCATTTCAGTGTAATGGCATCAGAAAAAGCCAATATTCAGGGAAGCTTTACAAACTAAATTAGTATATCTAGTTGTTACAGTTATAATTCTATGAAAAAATAGTGTCTAACTATAATACAAATGATTCATTTTTACATTTTCAGAAAAACTGTTTTATTAGTCTAAGTGATACTGTCAGCTAGAACACTTTCAAATATATCAATAAATATTAATATGAGTATTTAGGAGGATTCAGAAAGCAGTACAAGAGATAGACACGACCATTGCAAAGTCAATACAGAAGTTTTAAAGTCAAAGAAGATGCTTGAAAGCTAGAATAAGAGGGGGAGGACTCAAGAAGATGAAAATTAGTTTGGGTCTTAAAACACAGGCAATGTGGATGGGAGGAGAGAAGTCTCATAAATAAAATATACTACTCAAGGGAATAAAATTAACACAGAAATAAGGATGTGACTGAGTGATGTCTTTATGAGAGCAGAGACAAATTTATTATATTAAAGAGATGTGGAAAATAAGACTTAAAATTTATAGACCATCCCAACGTAATTAGCAGAGGAGGAAGAAATGTATATTTCTTGAGCATGTGGTTATGATATATGATTTTACATACTT
Source organism: Lepilemur septentrionalis (assembly GCA_963573855.1). Classification (NCBI taxonomy): domain Eukaryota; kingdom Metazoa; phylum Chordata; class Mammalia; order Primates; family Lepilemuridae; genus Lepilemur; species Lepilemur septentrionalis. Next base: position 11,671 of record CAUYMX010015427.1, read on the forward strand.
TTCTTTATTATAAAAACTTAATTGGTTATGGTCACACAACTAGTAAGTGGTGAGAGAAGACTGGGACCTAGATTTAAATTGCTAGAAAATATTTGAACATAATATCCTATCACTATTTCTCCAAAAGATGTTTAGGTCACTAGTTCTCAGAATATGGTCAAGCTGACCTAGGTTTGGTTCCTTGAGAATTTTTCAGGGTTTCTGTGAGGTCATAACTATTTTAATTAAAATACTAAAAGCTATTTACCTTTTTTCACTTTCACTCCTGCATGAGAGCATAGGAGCTGTGGGCTGGATAAATGCTATCCAAAACAAAATAAGTTGAATAAATGAATGTGCTAGAAATGTGTATAATGATAGACTCACAGTGAGAAGATCAACACAACTATTTAGAAAAGACAGTTGCTTAATACTTATAATACAATTAATGTCTTATATGTGTATTTAAAACTAAGTAAATGAAATACATATTAACCTTTTAGAATTACTCAATCCTATCTAATATTACCTGATATATACGTTCAGTTTATTTTTAGGTTGGTAGCTTATTTTGTCTTCTAGGAGGGAAATAACATCATGGTTGCCTTATATAAAACATTTTCAAACAACTAGACAGTTTCTGCTTATATGATTTGTAATTATTTTAAATACGCTGTTCTTTATTTTATATCTATTCAGGACATGAATGAAGTTGCCAGCTTTATTCAAGGCTCAAGGAAAGGATGCACTCACAACGAGTTGAATTATCCACCTTTTACTCCAGGTAAATTTTATCTGGTTATATAACTACCGCTAATTGACAACAATTTTCTTCTTAATTGGTAATTTCTAGCATATATTTCTAAATTATAATCTTTGGTATAATTCTGAAATCTTAAAATCAAGGATTTTTTTCTTCTTTCACCCAAAATATTTTCCACCTAGGATTATATTCAAGTAAAGTAATCTACTACAAATAGTTAAAATGGGTCTGTAGGTATATGATGTACACTATATATGTGTTTATTTCTATATACCTACTAAAAGCTATTTTTCAATAGGTTTATTTATTATTGAAGTCAGGAAGCAGAATAATTATTAATGTATTAATAAATGTAAATCTAATAGCTATTCCAAGCTCAACAGGAGTGGAAGGTGAAGACCTAATTGGAATTTAGTTTAATTAAACTATTGCCTGTCTCATTATTTTTGACTAAGTATGATATTACATAGCACATCATAAAAGGAATATAAAGTTTAAAATGGAAAAATGCCTCTTAAGAAATGTTTCTTGTATATTTTCTCTAAGATATTCTTGACAAACTCCTGTATTCTAAAACAATTTGCATGGATGCTGTGCAGTACTGGGGGACACAGTATGATGTTCATTGCCTCTATGGATACAGCATGGCTATAGCCACAGAGAAGTAAGTGTAATTTCATTCAGAAAATCTCTTCATATGTAATAGCCAGAAATGTTTTTGATAATTTATCAATATAGTTAGGAAATATCAAGAATAAGAAAGAAAACTAAGAGAATATTTTCTTGCTAAAAATTTATCACACTGAAAGTATCAGTTTTTTTACTAATATTCATAAACTTGGAACTCAGTTATTAAGAATTACAGGATATATGTATTTAACTGAGATTCTTTTTTAATTCATAGATTTAAGTCATCTTCTAAAACAGCAGTCCCCAGTCTTTTTGACACCTGGGACTGGTTTTGTGGAAGATAGTTTTTCCACAGGAGGGGGGTAGAAGTTGTGGGGGTGAGGAGAGTCCTCCACCTCAGATCATCAGGTGTTGGATTCTCCTGGGTGCAGAGCAGAGCAGCCTGGGTTCCTCACATGTGCGGTTTACAGTGGGGTTCACACTCTTATAAGGGTCTGATGGCGCTGCTGATTTGACTGGGGGGTGTGGTTCCGGTGATGATGTGACCGATGGGGAGCGGCTGTGGTTACAGGTGGGGCTTTCTCACCATCTGCTATGCGGTCTGGTTCCTGGCGGCATGGACTGTGCTGGTGTGTGACCCTGGGGTTGGGGACCTCAGCTCTAAAAGTTTGATTCAGTTTGCCATCTCTGAATATAATTGTGTTCTAAACATGAATTTGATAGTTGGCCTAGAAAAATGTTTGTTCTAGAACAGAACTTTTTTTTAATACAACTATTTTTCAAAAACTAGTGTTTCAGTTAAAATGTAGTTCACTAAGTAGTATTCCCCCAAGTAATTTTCTAATGCAATGTATTACAAAACATGATAAAAAACAAAAGAAGGAGACAATATGTTGATTATCTGCTATTTTCCAAGCATCGTTTAAGGTCCTATCATAAAATAGTCAGTAAAACACAGATCCTGGCCTCAATATATTTGTAATTTTCTTTTAATAAAAACGTTTGTGAGTGAGTATTAATTCACACACATGTTTTTCTGGTCCCAAATCACATAATGATATCAAAAACTCTTAAACTCTGTCTTCACGGTGTGTGTTTACTTCTTAAACTCAGTAGAGTATTATATATTGAAGTATTTAAGTCAATAAATTCTATGTAAGAAAGAAAATTTAGTGTTCAATATAGTAAATATTATAATATGCAAAAGTGCCTGGGAATATTATTATATTTTTACTAGGAGAGTATAGATAATTTTATATACTAATTTAATTTTTTGTGTATTTTTCCTGATTATTTCTCATTTATGGAAAAATTACCAGTAATAGTTCCATACCAATAGAGATGAATAGTGCTAGTAGTTGTGGATAGTAGTTGACTTCTAGAAACTAAAACAAGAAAATGCTTCTTAAATATGTAAGTTTAATTCCAACATTGCTTGCTAATATTTGAGAATGCAGACATTAAGATATAATTAGAATCATTGCATAGGGTTCAAGTTCAGGTTACTAAATTTTATATTTATAAAAGGATTTCAAGGAGTCTAAACCATATATTTCCAAAATGAATGTTGAGCTAATACCAAAAGCACATGTTTATTTAATTTGGTAAAAGATAACTGAAGTCATTCAAAATCTCTGTCATTTCTACAAGATTTCTTTTCACTGTATTTTATCAGAATGTATTTAACTAAGTAAATGTTGAAGGCTAAAAACAAAATTGATATAAAATGTTGACAAAATAGTTGCAAATTTTAGGACTTGGATCTGGTAATTGTAAAACATGCAATTTGTAATTAAGATTTTAGAATTTGTAAATTCCAACTTTATTTTTAAAATAAATCTTGCTTATTCATTTGGTTTTATCTTTAGAGCTATACAACAAGTTTTTCCTAATAAGAGAAGCTTTATTCTTACCCGGTCAACGTTTGCTGGATCTGGACACTATGCTGCACATTGGTTAGGAGACAATACTGCTTCATGGGAACAAATGGAATGGTCTATCGCTGGAATGTTAGAGTTCAGTTTATTTGGAATACCTTTGGTAAGGCGGCTTCATACAGTGCGATTT
>CAUYMX010015431.1:0-21260 GCA_963573855.1 Lepilemur septentrionalis
CAGTAAACTGGCTTTTAGAGACTAATTCATCCTGAAGTATTTTATTACTGATTTCACATATACTTAGATTTATACAAATTCAAATTAAAACAGTAAAAATTACCTTTTTTTCTTGCTTTTATATGTTGCTTGCTAAGATAAAGTATTCATATTTTACCAATATTTAAAGACTGGAGCAATTAATTTAAATTAAATCTAAAATTTATAGATACATAGATTATATTCATTTATAAAAAGATAGAAATTACACAACAAAACATAGGAAAATGTGTAAGCATATGCATAAGAAAAAGGTAGAAAGAAGAAAGGAGAAAAGAGAGAGAAAATGTGTTAACACTCTAATTAACCCAAAAGGAATGGTACAACAGTTAACCCAAACTCAGTTTTACTAAACACTGTCTAATCCGGAAATTACTCAGACATTTTATACATGTCTGTTTTCATTTGGCATATGAGTAAACTATTACAAAGAATTTTCAAACTAAACTTATGAATATTTTTAAAAAGAAAATAAGATTAGATGTTATATATTACATTTATAAGCTGAGAAGCATAACTTTGTTCATTTATAAACCTTTGCATTTCGGATACTGATTCAAACTGAAATTCCAAAGACTGAAGCACTCAGACATCGTTTACTAAATTTATGGCCCAGTTTCTTGATTTTTAATTTAAATTATAAGCAATTACAATTCTTACACATGGTCTAAGCTTTCTATTGAAAAATTTCTTCTGGGTTTCAAGCCAATAATTTAAAGTACATTTAAAGTTTATTTGTATTCATCATTGTTAGTAACTGCTTTGATTGATTTAAATTTTCTTTAATACTCAGCACTTTAGGAAGAAAAAGAGCCATTTATTCTTATTCAATAAAAGAGAGAAATTATCCCGCTTTTCTCTATTCTTCATCCCTTGATTAATGTACACTTTCCCTCAAGCGCAGCAAAGATGATCACGGCTACTTTGGAACTCTGCCTCAGCTTCCAGTGTTTTCACCTTTCGTTTTCCAAGAGAGGAGTGGGCTTGAAACTACTAGCAAATCAGATGTAGTGCCTACCATAGTAGCTCCTGTGTATAATCAAGCCTTGTTAATAGTGAAACTAATTTTGCCCACACACTTTGTTCTGTTCTGTTTTATTCCATTCTATTCTATGGTGCCTATTTTTGTCTATTAGGGAAAAAAAATCAGCATTATTCTCCATAGCTACTATATCAGAGGCAGAGGAAAATGAATCTAAATAATCTTAACTCTCATTAAGTTATTTAGGTAGAAAAGTTCAATAAATCACAACACATTTCTGACTTTTATTAAGCTCACTATAAAAATATCTTTGGATTTATTTTCAACCGAAATATACTTATTTTTTCAACTTTGAAAAATAGTATGGATTTAATCAAATATCCTTTTTCTGCCCCCCTCTCTCCCTGTCCCTCTCTCTTTCTCTTTTTCCTTAAATCAGTAGTAATACAAATTTGCTTTAATTTAAAAGAATGTACAAGGAATTTATGTAGAGTCACAGAATCTTAGATGTGGAAAGGGGAAGTTTTCTAGGTGTTATTAACCATGCTTGAGCCCTGTTTGCTTCATGCCAACAAAATAATCTATCTTATCCTTGAAAATCTCCAGTAACATGGTAATTTCTATTATTCCAAGAACTCATTCCATTGTCTCATTGCAATAATCATTACAGAGTTCTTTCCCATATTAAATGAAAATCTGCCTTTTGAATCTTCCAATCACTGATATCGTTCCATCATTTTATTTATTTTTTTTTTCGTTCCATCATTTTAAAACCAATCATATGAATTCTAAATTCTGCTTTAAAATCCTCAAATATTTGGAGGGGTTCTTTGTGTCCTCCTTGAATATTCAAATCTGCAGCTGAATATTCCCAATTCCCTCAATTATTCATTATAAGACATTGTTTTTCAAGTGCACTCATTCCTTATGGTCTATATAACTGTTTCTTTTCCCTACACACCATTAATTTCAAATAGAAAAAAAAAAGAATGAAACTTAAGCATTCCTAATAAAAAGCTAAACTACAGAGAAAGTAATTCAATGTACCCGTTACAACTGGAACATTATTTTAAAATAATCCAATAAATGTCCAATAAAAGGACTGCAGATGAGGTGATAAAAATGTTGAATATTTTACTTTTCATGCCATAACTTAGCTAACTGAACTTCTGAAACACTCTTTGTAGAAGTTAAAAAACAGAGCTATGTTCTTATTCTTTTTTGCAAATATGTATTTTAATGTTATTCCAACATTAAGTAAATGACAAGGGCGTGCAATGGAAGAAATTATTAACTTAATATGATTTTGACATGTCTACTACAGTTTGCACCCTGGTTTATTATATGGTAGCATAGGCAAACTTCAAAATACCTAATTATGAATAAAAATACCAAGCTCAGAACTTCTCTTCTCCAGAAATGATGCAATTACCATATGGAAATAATTGAATTAACTTATGTGACACTTGACACACAATTTGCAGTTAAATCCAAATGGTATCTGTAGTGGATGCAGTGATGTACTGATCTCTTCCCTTTCAAGATGGCATCACTCAGTGTGCCAGCTGGTGTGAATTATGGTGACTGACAGCTCACAGATGGGTCCCTTCCAGAATGGTGAGTCACGTCACCCAAGGTCACATCCTTTTCTCAGGGCCACCCACATCCAGGGACTGAACAATGCAGAAACATAAAAATCCGTCCCATAGATCATGGATGACTCCCATGTACTTATTTTGAAAAACTGGAAAATGGAGTCACCACTATCAGCAACGGAGATGACATTTTAAGAATCAGGTTGAAAATTTTGGAGGATCAGGTTTGGAGATATTATGGGTAGCTCATTTGAGGACATGTTAAGTTTGAGAACTCTCTTAGACATTCAAGTGGAGATGTCTAAAAGTTAGAAGGAAATTAAGTTTGAAATTCAGGGGAGAGATAGAGTCTGACAATGTAAATCTTTTGGTTTATATAAAAATGGCATTTAAAGCAAAGGGGCTAGATGAAATATCAAAGGAAGTAAGCACAAATCAAAAATAAAAGATGTGATACATCATTTATGAGCTGAGGAGATGAAGGGTAATTGATAGTGAAACCTGAGAAGGAATACAAAGGTCGTAGGGAATTGGCGCAGGATGGTGATGTGGCCATCTATGTAACAAGGTGGAGCCCATAGCAACAGGGTAGTAAAAGCCTGAGAGAAATGAGTGAAAGAGAGTTTAGCTACCGCTGGAAATGGAATAGAAGCATAAAATCTTTGTATTTCTTTTTATATTTCACAACATAATTTTCCGCTACAGCAGAAAGAGTTATCTATCCATTCAGGAGGTAGGCTTTGTTTAAAAATCCCTTAGATAATCATTACTTTCCATCATTAAGAATCTTCAATTTGTTGGGCAAACACCAACCATTCCACCTCACTCTTCTTTTGACTGACCAGGATTTAGAATAAGTTGGGCACTCCTTAAATTCTCACTACCAAATCTGCATAAGTATTATGCCTATGCGGAGCTCTGATGAAGTTACAGATATGTTGGCCGTTAATTAATGCTTCATTTGTTTTTGATTTCTAACAAAAACTCAAAAATATTGAGTTATATTTGCTGATTGTAAATGTTCTTCATAGAAACTGTAAAAGGAAAAAATACTACTTGTCGCTCACGGATATAAATATTTCTAGCCTATTATTATTATTATTATTATTATTATTTTGATCCAAGAATTCTATATAGAAATCAAAATTCTTGTCTTCAACAACTGTTGCTGAACTATGTCAACAATGGCTTTACCACAGAAGAAATGAAAGGAACTACGATATACATAAAAATAAAAGTTACAGTCCTCATATTTTTATTTTGTAAAAATGTACAACTCATTGAAAGTATATTTATTATGTAGTCTTTAAGTTAGAAACTAGCTCTTTATTTTTGACAGACTAAAAACATTTGAATGTAAATTTTGATTGTGGTCTGTTAATTTCCTAAACATCCTTTTGCAGTTTTTAATTTCATGTGGCAAAACAATACTTTTAGAATTGCACAAACTTTTATCTCATATATGTGCCTTTAGAGTATTTATTTGTTAAGCTTATCAGTGAAATATTAGGCCCTCAAAAATCTTTAAACAGAATTTATACTGTGCAAAAACTTTCTTCAGTTTGTTCATTATAAAACATATTTATTCTAAATACCCACAGTAATTTTCCTTTTTTGGTTCACTCAAAATAGTACCTATATGCTCAATTACTATTCGTCAACTGTTTCATGTCATATCTACTATAACCTGTCTAAATACAGTGACAGTGAATTGAAAATGGCCTCTATGTGGCTTAATATTTATGAAGATACAATTAACACATAATATTTTTGCAATGTTATCTTACCAACAGTGAAAGAAATTGTATATTTCTAAAAATTTGAATAGCGTGAAAGTATACTATGGTAGATAAGTTTGTTGATTCTTATATCTAGGTTTAAATCTTAGGTACTTATATATTAAATGTGAGATATTAGGCAAGTTTTCACCTCAGTTTCTTCATCTGTAAAAAAGAAATAAAAAAAAAATCTCTACATCAGAGAACATAATTCTTTTAAAGAGCTTAGCATATATGTGGCACAAAGTTTGTACTCAATGATTTACTGTAATTATTACATGATAAATCTTTGAACACTCATTCTGGTTTATAAAGTTTGTCTTTTTTTCCAAAATGTATAATATTAATTTTTTAGTTGGTCATGGTTATTGAATATCTACTCTAAGTCTACATGCACTTAATACCTTTAGCATCAAGGTCTTGCCAAATTAGGTCAGTGAAACGTAGCAGGGCAGAGTAGGACTGCATCTTCTTTTTTGAAATGAAGGAATGGAAGGAATTAGTTAAACTATATGTTTTTGGTACATCAGACTTTAGAGTTGGTTCTTCACATTTGTCATGCTATTTACTTCTTCCAAACATCAATTTTACAAATGAAGAAATTAAATTCAGATAATTAAAACAAATTATGTATTTAAATGGATGAATTAAATAAAAAATGTGCATCTCAGTTTCCTAAATCTAAATTTCTTGCTTTTGTTGCAGTTGTTACAGTTGAATCTTTCTCCTACTCTTAATACCCATTGTGATAGTAAATGTTAATAATGCCATAAAATTATCCAAAGATTTTTTTAAAATATTTCTGCATTCCAGAAGATATTTCTATATTCTATATAGATGTTTGATGTTATTAAGGTATGTCTTTTTTATCTTCTTTCTGCATTTTAGTAAAGATATAAATCTCTATCAAGATTAATCTTTAATGAAGGTATCATTTAAAAAATTTTCAGCAAAAAATTAAGTTGGAAATCAACAGCATATGTATTGATATTGTGTTATTCATATTTTGGCTCTAATTCTAAACTGTGGATTTATAGATGTTTTTGTATCATATGCATAAAGAAACTAGCCTATGATTAGCAATGATTCTTGCTTTTGTCAATTATTGCTCTTTGTTGCTGTGATGCTTAATTTCACAGTCTGAGTTTTGTTTATACTCAGAGAAGAACCAATCAGTGTGTAAAAAACGATTTGGATGGTTTATCTTTCTTAGCATTTCTGTGCTAAGCCTCATTTCATAAAGATATTTTGAAATACAGTGATTTCACACTTGAGTTTACTATTTGGCAGCTGTTGGAATATACTGCCATAATCATCCTGCACATAGCCTTTGGAAGCATTTATATGGACAATCATAGATTCAATTTTGATATCATGGCTGCATCCCAGGAACTTGTGACTGGCATTACTTGCACTGCAATCCTATTTAATGATGGCTCCTGCCCCATGACAATATAAATCTGTACCTACCATTAATCTGTAAGCCTCTGGTATTGGGGCCAAGTTGATCATACAGTCAGTATGCCAATTCCCTTAGGGCCTGCTGGCTCACAGTCATTGCCTGCACTGCCTTTGCCAGTTATTGTATAATTAGATGAAATAATGTATGGATAGCATAATTCAGTTCACTTTAATGTTTATAATTATGATGAATACCTCTAGTTCTTGCAGCATTACCTGAATTGTCTAACAATACAAAATGTGTTCATTGGGTAACTACCATGTCTCCAGTTAAATTTGTGATATAATGATATGGCTTCAGATCTCATTTTTATTAATAGGTGGAGTCAAGTAAACTAATATTTAACTCAATTGTTGAAACTTCATGCACAAGTAATCTGGGCCCAACTAATCAGGTATATGGGTACAAAATGACATAAGCTCATGTCATTTCTTGCAAAATAACTCAAGGTGATATCCTGGCAATAACATAATCCTATTCAGATCCCTTAGATTAATCACTTTTCAATGGGGGTTATTTTGTGGTCCAGAGGACATTTGGCAATATCTGAAGAAATTTTTGATTGTCACAAATTGGGAGGTGCTACTGTTATCTAGTGAGTAGAGGTCTGGGACGCTGCTAAACATTCTCTAATACATAGGACACTACTCTACATTCTCTCTAGCAAATAAATTTCTAACCTCAAATGTCAATAATGCTGAAAGTGATAACCTAGGCTTTAGATGACAGAAACTTGAACCTCAAGTAACTTCAGTGGGATATACTTATGGTAGTGTAAAGCTGTTTCTGGATTTCACTGTCCATAATGCATATAGATGTTTATGCAAGGCAATGCAATGCAAAATTAAAACTATCGAAGTGTAGAAAGGGACACAAGTGCAGTTATATCTTTGGAAATGGGTCTTAATCACTTTTCCATCAGAGTGAATTGCTGGTAGACATGTTCATAAAAAGACCAACAGTAAAACATACCTAAGTACTTTTAACTTAAGCATATGTGTAAAGCAATAAGACATTAAGTATATGTAGTTTGGCAGTGATATGAATAATTTTTGCATATGCCTCTCTGTACTGGAATTATAACAAAAATATTATTATTAATAATTAATTTTGGAAATACATCTTTGTAGAAAGAAGACTTTAACGAAAGCTATCTAGGAGTCTATTTTCAGATTCATAATTAATAGTTTAATGAATATTTGCTGAATGTGACCTAAGGTCTCAACACAAGGTTTTCATTCCTCTAAAGTCTGGGTTAAGTACAAAGAAACCCAGTTCACAGAAAGGGATCAGAAAGAGGCACTTGAATTGATTTCCTCTAAGATCTGCTGGTCATCATAAGACTGGAATTTTCAAATTCCCGTGCACTAAAGCATCACTTAGGGTTACCTTTTGCAGATTCCTAGGACTGAGCACCAAAGAGTCTGATTTAGTAGGGACAGAGTAGGACCCAGAAGTGGGCATTTTTAAACAAAATTTTCTGGTGATTTTATGCAGGGGATTTCAGAGCATAGCTTGAGAAATACTGCCTTAAAGCTACAGTCTACTGGGAACAACTCTGAGTCCTCAAGTGATTCAATATGGGAAAGGGAGAACAGAAGGGGTTGGACAGAAGATCAAAAAGGGTTAAGGATGACTGTAAAAAAAAAGTCATTTCATTGTTAATTTATAATATTTAATTTATAATAATTTAAAAATTTAATTTATATAATTTAATAATTTAATTTATAATAATAATTCATTGATTCAACAAATATTTATTGCAAGACAGTTATCTGCCAGGAATGTTCTAGGCCCTGAGGTTATAGCTGTGAATAATACAGAGAAAAATAGTTTACCGTCATGGAGCTTATGTTCCAGTGGAGGGAGAAAGACAATAAATTACTAACACAAGCAGAAACATTTAATAGCTATCTTCAGATGCATATTTTATGATGATTTATTAGTAAACTCTTGAAAGAAATAATAAATTTAAGGATTTTGTTCCTTTGAAATATGCTTCTTCCCCACACTTTTCCTCATAGATCCATTATTCTGTCAAATATTGAAATGTTAATTGACACCAAATTAAAGAGCCCGGTGTTTTTCTTCAGAGCAATAGCATAACTCATCCTTCAGGTGATTTTATTGCCACCAACATCTACAAGTTACTTCTTGGCAAATTCTTCTGCCACGTTTTATTTTCTATTTGTGAAAAATTATTACATACATTTTATTTGGCTTTTTTTATATCTCCCTATTAACATACTTTGTCATAATCGTAATTTTTGTGTGGCTTACTATACTGTTACCACTTTGTTACCTAACAACATAATTTTTTAAAGTTCCCTACTTTGAACAATAAAGAGAAATTGTAGTGTGTGTGTGTGTGTGTTTGTCAGTGTATATATATATATCTACATTGGATTCTTCAACCATCAAGGACACTAAATATGGAGGAATTAATAAGGTTTACAATCAATAAAACAAAATTCATTAAAGTAGAAAACACCAGAATGCAAAGTTTAAATCTACTTATTTACTACAGAATTTTTGGAAATTTTCATATGTGAGTGTGAATTATAATCTTCAAAGAGATGATAAAATTAGCTGTCTTACCTAAAATTATTCAGTAATGAATTTCTTTTTATAGAGTTTATAAAAGAACCATATGCTATGAAAGAGTGATTCAGAACATATGAAAAAATTGGAAAATAATTTTTAACACCTGACAAGCAAAATTTTTAAAAAATCTATCAAACTATCTACCTACATATGCACCATTTTAACTGTATGACTACATGTCTACATTTCACTGGATAAGAAAGGTTAATCAGAAGTACTTCCTTTCTACTTTGAATTGAAATTCAATGATTTTAGTGCTTACATTCCAGCCTAAGGAAGAATTCATTTTCAGATCAGTTGCTAATCATTGAGTGACTCATCTCTCCCAAGACAGCAGAACAAAGTTCTCACCATCAAAACACTAGAAAGAATGGTATCAAAGGAAAGAACATAAACAAAGGAAGAAGTAATTAAGATAGAGAATGTCAAGTCATATGTTGGCAAATTCGCAAATATTGTCTGGCATTTTGTGGAATATATGGGAGGGAGCACACATCCAACGACATAAATTGCTAAGCATTCATGCACAGAAGTACTCTGAGCACACTTGTTAGTAAAGATGGAGAGTAATATTAAAATAAAAATGCAGGACTGAGACAAAGATAAGTTCTATTACTGATAAGTTATGATTACAAAATGAAAAAAGATATGTGCTATGAAAATATCCATTGAAACTGGAATTGTGTGCAATTTATATACTGATATGTCCCAGAAAAGATTTAGAGTAATTACTAACTTAAGAACATTTTAAGTTTTACACTTTACTTTTATGATTTCTATACTGCACAGTTTGTTTTTAAGTAGTGACAAATATTAAAACTCTTATATTAACACAATCTGTGTGTTTGGTTTTAAGACCCAGACGCTATCATGAAAAAAATCCAGATACAAATAGAAACTGTCCTCTTATTCACACTAGTCAAGGGTTTTGTTTGCTTTCATTTGTTTGTTTTTATCTTGACAGAACTGAGGATCAATATCATAATTTTAAGTTTTAATCATCTGTTTTGTACAGAGCTTAGAATTGGAATCCATAAGAAGAATGATAAATACTTCTACAAATCCAAAGGTTGCAAGATTCCAGATTTTTCCATAATGAGCATGGTAAAGAAGGAGGAGGAAGAGGAGAAGGGGAGAGAGAGAAAAAGGGGGAGGAGGAGGAAGGAGAGGATAAAGAAGACCTGCTTCAGTTCCTACTATGTAGGCACTATATGTATGAGACAGCCCTGATAGTTTTCCATATGTTGTGGGAAATAGACAAATTTTTCCCTATGTGGCTTAGAGCAGCACAGCAAGCTAATGGACCCGATTGTATTTTTTAGATAGATCCCAGAGAATACAGACAGCAGTATGCTGGATGATCAGCTAATGCCTGCTCCTCTACTGTTCCCTGCTATCTATGCTCCCTTACACATACTTAATGGATTTTTTTCTTATTCTTTTTCTTAATTTTATCCAAAAAAACCTTTGGTATCAAAATCCTATGGACTTTAAAGGCAACCCCGGGCAAAAACCAAAACACGGCAATTTCGTCTAATCATTTGATATGACACTGTCACCATGTAATAGAATGGGAATTTGAGATATAGTAATAGCCAGTGATAAAGATAATTACATTAAATGTCAACTTGTATTTGTGGTCTAAGATTAACACTTACCACAACAATTTTGGTGTGCATTTGGAACAAGGGATACTTAAGCATTATTCTAACTAGGAATAAGATGTTTCAATAAGATATGTATAAAAATATTAAAATATGACTACTATTTTTTTTTACATTTTTCCCTAGTCTCTAATGTGACTCTTCATGGCTTCTAGTTCCATCTGTGTCATAACTGATTAATCTACACAAGAGGTCTGTGGAAAGATATAAGTGGTTATTAGATGTTAACAAACAAGTATCCTACTATATATGGAAATACACAGATTCACACTCCCCTAATCATTTTCCATCCCTCAACAATTTTAAAAGCTATTCACATGGAAAAATAAAGGTCATTTAATATGAGGGAGATATTATGACTATATCAGGAAATGTTCCATTAACTTGGATTAGGGGCAAACCTTTTAAACCATTGATCCATAATGCAATCATACTTGCATAAATATATTATCACTCAAAACTCAATGAAACTAAAATATAATTTAAAATTTTTCAGTCAATAATTAAACCTGACTGAATATCAATTTAATTCCAACTCTTACAATATTTTCAGAAATACATCTTTACACTATTTCAGCTCCATCAGTTTCAATGTTTATAAACAGTTATATCTCAATGAAAATGTATTTTAAAAAGTATATATTCTAATTAATTTGTTATGTGATCAAATATTTGGTACCATAATTTCTCACAGTTTTATTTATTAATGAAAAATTCAAAAAAGCCAAATGAGGACGAACAAAAGAATAGAGAAATAAATTACTGCAAAAACCTATAATAAAACATCATAGAGTCAAAAAAGTTACATCTGAGAGAGTTATAAGTAGTTTTTCCTTACCTCTTATCACTTGTAAGAATTTACAAAATTTCCACAGTTACAAAAGATATAAAATGATAAATTATTTTCTAATATATTTCTGCATCTATGAATTTTTATTTATCTTAATCTTATTTTAATTGATTTATTCATTGTAGAGTATTTGACAACTGTATAAAGTTCCTCCAAGATCCAGATTATGCACTTGCATTTAGACAGAATACATTTATAATCAATTATAACTTTCCAAGAAACACACTATTCTTGGAGTAGAAAGCAGTGAAAAAATTGACTAAAAAATATTTTAGCATAGTAACAAGATAGCTAGAATTCTTATTCACAAACTGTTTTCTTGCCAAGTTAGGCGACATTCCAAAAGCATAACACTTCCAAACTGTATGATGCTATTATTTAACAAAGCTATAATGAATTTCTCAAACTAAGTTGTTTGAAAAAAATTTCTAAAACTACAAGTATACAAGAGTTTAGAAACTGGTGTGTAAGACGCAGAAATGGTAGTCGATTCTGGGACATAATTTAAGAATGACTCCAGTAATTGAGATTGTGTAGGCTCAGATTTCAATTAATAGCTGGCCAATCAATTCTCCCTGATTTAACCAAGGTCAAATGCCGCCTTTTTTTAATATAACCCAGTCCCTTTCTAAAGCATTTTATTAGTGCCATTATAGCTGTTAAGCCAAATTGACTTTTGCTTCCAGATGCAATCTAGGGAAGTTTTTAATGATTTGTTTTTCTTCAATAACCCCATATGAGTTATCTTACTTTGACAAACTTGTAATCTGATTTCGTTTTTAAAAGATGCTGTGCATTATTTTCCTTATTATATATTACTATTTGATTTCCCTATACAAATTACTATAGAGGAAATTTACATCCAACTTATAGGACAGCTATGTTACATATTTTGTAACAAAGAATTTGTGATTTTTTTTTTTTTTTTTTTTTTTTGACAGAGTCTTACTCTGTTTCCCTGGGTAGAGTGCAGTGGCCTCATTACAGCTCATGGCAACCTCAAACTCCTGGGCTCAAGTGATCCTCTTGCCTCAAGCCTCCCAAATAGTGGGGACTACAGGCACCCACCACTGTGCCTGGCTAATATTTTTTATTTTTGGTAGAGTTTAATTTTTTTTCTATGTCTGGTAGAGATGGAGGGAGGGGTGTCTCACTCTGGCTCAGGCTAGTCTCGAACTCTTGACCTCAAGCAGTCCTCCCATTTTGGCCTCCCAGAATGATAGGATTACAGGAGTGAGCTGCCTTTTGCCTGGCCTTGCAATCTTTAATAGATTATTTTAACATAGTGTTCTGTTGTTCAAAAAATGTACCAATTTAGGAACAATGCACCAGGAAAAATATGACAATTAATAGATTTAATTGACTTTTTCCTGGACTTTGTTCTGTGGTTAGTAACAAGTAATGAGATAAAATACAAAAGATAAAATAAGTTCAATAGTTAATTTTGTTTATACAACTTAGAACCATAATCATTAGATCAAAGAATTAAAAAATGAAATCATCTCTCTAGTTTTACATTCATTTTAAAATTTCTGATGAAAGTATCTGGCACATATTAGGCATTCTATAAATACTTACAAGGTAAGGAAGTGAAAAAATGAATAAATGAATCAAATCTCCCAATAAATTAGGAATAAAGCCTCTATTTTCAACAAGATTAGGATCTATAACTTGCAAAAATAGCATGAATCTTATACAATATTAAAACACTAAGGACTATGCCACAAAATAAGACAATTCTAATTATACTAATGAGACAATAAAATAAACATGAAGAAAATATAAAAAAAGGAGTAGTTAATTTTTTTTCAATATTTTGGATGTGGTACTATTGCTTGATGATAAGAATAAATTGATAAACAACTAGAAATTACATGGAATTAGACATGGAAGCACTTAGAAAAAGGACTATGCAAATAAAGAAAAACTTTCCTATATCTGTAATAACTAGGTAGAAATATTGTGAAAAGACACCATAAGACAAATATAAATTACAATAACAAACTCAAGAAACTTACAGAAATTATACAGAAAATTAAAATATGTTTTAGGAACATAGGAGAGTATCAGAATAAGAAGACATAGCAAATGCATTAGGCAGGATGAGGAAGAAAACTGAATGAGGACCAAGGGAAACTTGATAATGACTCTAAATTTCATCTGGAAAAACAAAAAATAAAATTGTTAAGAAAATACTTATGAAAAATAATGTGCAGTTGTTTAGTTTACATGTAGATAGTTTGCAAAGGAGATTTCAATTATTCCTTCCATGCTTATATGCACAACATGTTGCCTTATTATGACTTTGGCACTCTTCTATGAACACGTTAAGTTTACTTCCACTCTTTGATCTGAACTTGGACATGTGACTTGTGTAAAGCATACAACATTAGCAAAGGTGATACAAGCACTTGAAGAGCACTTGTACATTGGGATTTACCCTCTTTGGCTGCTCTTAGAACCCTGAGATTACAATAACAATGAGCCTAAACCAGCCTATTTGAGAAGCCACATGGAAGAAAATAAACTGACTGCCTGGTAACCACCAACCATCTGAATGAGATTGGTATTTATCATCCAGTCCCAATGGAGTTACCAGATAACTACTGTCCTATGAATGGAGAGAAAAGGGACCCTTTGTGTGCTATTGGTGGGAATATAAATTAGTACAACAACTATGGCGAATACTATGGAAGTTCCTCAAAAAATTAAAAATACAATTACCATATGAGCCAGCAATCCCACTGCTGGGTATATATCAAAAAGAAAGAAAATCAGAATATTGAAAAGTTATCTATGCTCCAATGTTTATTATATTCACAATGGCCAAGATTTGGAATCAACCTAAGTGCCCATCATCCACAGATGAATGGATAAAGAAATCATGGTACATGTACACAATGGCATATTATATAGCTATAAAAAAAATGAAATCCTTCCATATTCAACAACATGAATGGAACTGGAGGACATTATGTTAAGTGAAATAAGCCAAGCACAGAAAATCAAATCTCAATGTTCTCATTCATGTGTGGAAGCCAAATATTAAAACAATTGATCTCATGAAGACAGAGAGTAGAATAATGGTTACCAGAGGCTGGGAAAGGTAGCAGGGAGCAGGGAATCAAGTGGGGATGCACAATGGGTGCAAAAACATAGATAGTTAGATAGAATTAATATTTGATAGCATAACAAAGTGACTACAGTCAACAATAAGTTATGGTATACTCAAAAATAACTAAAAGAGTGGAATTAGAATATTTGTAACACAAAGAAATGATAATGCTTGAGGTGATGGGTACCCCTATTACCTTGACTTGATTAATACACATTGTATGTCTGTATCAAAACATCACATATACCCTATAAATGTATACAACTATTATGTACCCATAATAATCAAAAATTAAAACAAAAGAAAAACTGCTGTCCTATAAATAAGTAATACAAGGCTGGGCCAGCAGAAGGACTAGTCTTATTGTAGCCAAAATCTCTACTTCTGAATATTTTTAAGTAGAAAATCTGTTTTATAAGCCACTAAGTTTAGGACTGGTTTGTTATTCAATGATAGATAATAGATATGCATCACAATATACAAAAACGAATTAAGAAGTTATAATAATTAGAATAGTGAAACTGACTTAAAAATATACAGAACAGCCAATGGAATAGAATATATGTCCACAAACAGACCCAGGTACATATGGATAGATAGGTACCACGATAAAAACCTAAATCAAGATAGAACAAATGGAGTTTTTAAGCAAATGTAGCTATTATAGTTGGTTACCTAATTTCAAATATATATCTCAAAATACAGACTCCTTATTATATCTATATTAATGAATTAAATATAATATTTGAAACCAAGCAAAAATATAGATGAGTATATGGTTTTGTTTTGCTTCAGATTTATAACAATAAATCTAACATTAGAAACAATTATGAAAAAGTTATTCTACTATTGGTAGAATAACTGCATACAAAAGGAAAGTTTACTTTTATAAAAATAATAAACAGCAAATTGAAATTCAAATGAAATTCAAAAATAAATACATACACACAGAAACCCTTTTTTAAAATTCTAAACAAAGACAATATTATCAACACAAAATAGTGAAGAAATACAGTCATGTCGTTCACAAAGTAAAAATTGTAAATTATCAACACACATATGAAATATTTAATAACAATTGTCATCAAATAAATAGGTATCAAAACAATAATATAATATTATTTTTATCTATCACGTTAGTGTAGTCTAAACATAATGAAACTCCTTTGTGTTAGCAAGATTTTGGAACGGATATTCCAATACTATGACAATAAGAGTATTTAAAATCTCTCTGAAAGGTAGCGATTCCAATATTCAGAGTCTTAAAAACACCTAACTTTTTACTGGAGCAGTCCCAATTCTGATGATGGATTATAAGATAAATATGGCAAATGTTTTAACCGATGTATCTTTAAGTATTTTTATAGCAGTATTATCTTTAGGACAGAAATTAGGAAGCATGAACATTATTAAAATCAGTATAATGAAAAACTACTGTGCTATTAAATATCACATTAACATTGCATATTAATATGGCAATATTCACAATAATTGCCAAGCAAAAATGCACATTGCAGAAGGGCTTACTTGTCAGGTATTTGTTACTTAACATGTTTCTAGTTATTGGTAGAATAGAAAAAGAAGAATATATACTAAATTACAACAATGGTAAAATTATGCATAGGGTTTAATTTTATATTTTTAATTATTTTGGGAACATAATAGTTGTATGTATGTATAGGGTGCACGTGATGTCCTGATATGGGCATACAATGTGTACTAATAAATTCAGGGTAATTGGGGTATTTATCATTTCATTCATTTATCACTTCTTTGTGTTAAGAATATTCTGATTCCATTATTTTAGTTATTTTAATGTATACCATAACTTATTGTTGATTATAGTCACTTTGTTGTGCTAATAGATATTGTTCATTCCATATAAATATAATTTTTCACTCATTAACCATCCCCACTTTATCCCTCCTACTTGGTATCCTTCCCAGCCTCTGGTAACAGTCATTCTACTGTCTCCATGAGATCAATTGTTTTAATATTTAGCTCCCATATACGAGTGAGAATATGTGTTATGTGTCTTTTTCGTGCTTGGCTTATTTCACTTAACATGTTTTCCAGTTCAATCCACATCATTGCAAATGACAGAATATCATGTTTTATGGCTTAATGGTACTCTATTGTTTATATATACTACAATTTTTTTAGCTATTCATCTATTGATAGAAAAATAGGTTGGCTCAAAATTTTGGCTGTTGTGAGTGGTGCTGCAATAAACATGAGAGGGCAGATATCTCTTCTATATAATAATTTCTTCTCTTTTGGATATATACAGAGCAGTATATATCCAAAATTGCTGCCAGGATTGCTGGGTCATTTGATCATTCTATTTTTAGTTTTTTGAGGAACATCCATACTGTGCTCCACAGTGGCTGCACTAATTTACCTTCCCACCAATGGTGTATGAGGGTTCCTCTTTCTCCACATCCTTGCCAGCATTCTTTATTACCTGCCTCACACAAATTCTATGAGAGGGATACTATTATCTCTATTACACCATATTTTCTAAGATTTGCAAGTATTATTAAAAATAATATTCAAAATGTTATTTAAAATGAAACGAAGCTAGTAACCCTTCTCATCTTCATTATTTTGGTTTTTTGAATTATCTCATAAAACTTTTGTATACATTGATACATATCCTTCTGAGATAAAAGAACTAGAAAACATATCTCTTAATATTTGCAAATGATATGATTTTACCATCTTAAACAAGATGGCCTGAGCAGACAACTAACTGCTAACTAACAGTGTCAGAGAAAAAAGCTGTAAATAAACTACTAAAAAACCTGACATTGAATTTAGTTGCTTGGTGTCTCATACCTGGTATCTAAAAAACATCCACATGAAAGTCTACAGAAAAGAAAAGTACTAAAGTTGAATAAGGTGGAAAGGGAAGGAATATGAGAGGTAGATAAGCAGGGAAAGAAGACAGCGAAGGGTGAGCAGATAGAAAAGAATTGGTGTCCTTCAATATTTAAAGTATTAAGCAAAGTTAATTCAGTTATTTCGGGGAATTGGGGCATAATTATGAATGGTGCAACAGGAAATATATTGCACAATGCTGGGTATTCCATGACTATTGCGAACATATTAATATTTTGGCCACAGTGAAAATGTCTTTTTCTGTTCAGATTATTATTTTTTTAGATTAAAAGAATACTGAGCATGAAGGGTAACTGTGAAGTTTCTACTGCCCATTTAACTCTGCAACAGAATGGTTTCTTTCTTTCTTTTTTTTTTTTTTAAAGATCCCATGTCCCTAACATGAAGTCTTATTTCAGCTCACCTCAGAGGCTAGTTTCCAAGAATCTTCTCTTCCATATAAAAGGGGGAAACCTAATCTTAATTTGATTGTCTGCTAAACACAGGACTCCAGACTTTATTCATGGAAATCCTGCTGTCATTCCAGACATTTGCCTTCCTAGCGTCACTATTCTTCATATGATATATTGAAAATCCAGTAGAGACAAAACCTATTAAATGAATAAAATTCCAAGAAAAAAATATCCAACCAATTTTCAAATATTTTGAAGTTATTTTAGGTTTAACCAGATGTGGATAAAGTGATATACCACATTGTATTTATGGCTACTATAAGACATAGCCGTGTTTAACTGTTAGTTATGCCTATTGTAAGGATATTAACAAGGACAGTTTTCATTATTATTACAGAGCCATTTGTAATATAATTCAAGATAGTTGAATAGATGTAATTTTCCAGGGAACTTTGTGATTCTTTATATTTTTAATCTTAAGAATGCTAAAATATGTAACTTAATTTTTTTCTTTCTTTCCAGCAATTAGATGAGACTAATTGCTAATTTGGTTTAAATTTGTGACTCATGAATAGGTCTCAGAAGTGTAAATATGAGGATGAAGTATAAATGATTAGCCTTATGTTTCATTACTTTTTAATCTATAATCTTTATTTTTTCTTTCTTTACTTTTCATTCTTCACCCCCATTTTAGTATATAATGAAATTTCATTTGTTATGTGCTCTCTTCAGGATCCTAGTAATTTTTCCTCTGGAAGAACATACAAGATGATAGATCAAATGAATGAACAAACCATTTTTCTAAACCGTTAAAGCTGAGTGTTAATAACTGCTTTTAAAAATATATGGGTGGCCAGGCATAGTGGCTCACGCCTGTAATCCTAACACTCTAGGAGGCCGTGGTGGGAGGACTGCTTGAGGTCAGGATTTTGAGACTGGCCTGAGCAAGAATGAGATCTCATCTCTATTAAAAAAAAGAAAAATTAGGCAGGCATGGTGGTGTACACTTATAGTTCCAGCTACTTAGAAGGCTGAGGCAGCAGGATTGCCTGAGCCCAGGAGTTTGAGGTTGCACTGAGCTAGGATGATGCCACTGCACTGTAGCCATAGAGACAGTGAGACTGTCTCAACAAAAACAATATATATATAAATATATATAATTCATATATACACACACACATAGAATCAATTTATGTATTTAAGTGTAATTACGAATATAATTTTGGGTCATTTGATTTCTAAAAATAATTGGGAGTTTTTCATTTGTTCATTTGTTTTGTAAAAAGGTCTATCTTTTAAAGCCATCACCCATTCCATCCTGGTTTCCCAAATGATTTTGTAAGAACCTCTAGATCAGAGACTATACAATACACATCTTTGTTTCCTCAGGGGTAGGTACAACAAGCTGAGTAATTTATCAGAACTGTTTTTGTTAATGATGACAACGATGCTTTTTGACAATGCTATCTGTGTCAGCTGAGTCTATTTAACATGTGATTGTAATAAAGAGACAGGTGACTATTAGGCACACAGGTAATGGAGATAAAAATAATTATGACTTGGACCCTGTATACTAAAATGAATTTGAGCGTAATAAAGGAGACATACAAAACAAATCAGTTTGATTGTATAATAGGTGCAGCAATAAAAAAGTATACACAAGGTGTTGGGGTAAAATTGCATAATAAAACTTAATCGAAGTAACACATTCTGCAATGTCTGTAAATAGTCAATGATTGTTTACTGAGCATCTCCTATATATTAGCATATATCACTAAGCTCTAGGAATAGAGCACTGAAGAATACAGAATTCTTTACTGGCTTCCCTTCTGTTTTTATATATTTTAAATTTATTCCTTCTTTTTTCTTAGATAATCCCTTGGCATTCCTTCTTCCCATCCATAATTGCATTATTTGATTTTTTCTACTGAAACATGTTATTTTATCCACATGATTGAAATTTAAATGTGTATCCCATTACATACCATTTTGTCAATTCACTGTAACTCAACTCAATTTTTTCTTTGTTAACTGTGACCAGATATATTATTCAGAATACTAAGAATCAAGAAATATCACCATACATAAGTAAAAAATATTATTATTTGAGGAGATTTTAAACATCACTATAAAATCCATAGCAGTATGCTATTTGTACCTATGTGCCACCTGAATCACCCAATCGCATTCCAAATCCAGATTTCCATATAGAATATGCTTTTGGAAGTGTTTTCATTTGTTAGTTTGTTTAGGTTTTTTTTTTTCAAATAAGAAGTTAGAGAAAACCCTTTTATTGAATTTTAATTGTCTACAAGACAGTTATGAGTAAAAGCACCTTGAAAATAAACCATAATTCTTCCCTTCCTTTGAGTGAATGGCATATTTTTCTGGGTTTGAGGAGTTTTCTCTAGGATAATTCAATTTGACTGTGAAAAAACACCATAGAGAACTTCTGTTTGTGCTGTCTGAAATTAAATGTAGCTGTGGGGACATGAAGGTGAGAGAAAGAAGGCTTGAATGCCTACTGCAAGGAATAAAAAAGTTACTTGAAGATGGCTTTCTTCAGGAAGGTTTTTCTCACTGCCTCCTCCTTGGCTGGACAAAGTATCCTCAATTTCTGCTCCCATAAAGTCTGCTAAATTTCTTCTTCTATTAAACATCTTCATTTTATCTGTTTATCATTTTCTATGTTACTGTGTCCTAGAACCAAAAACTGACACAAAATAGAAGCTTGATTTTTTATGAATTGAATTGGGAAAATGAGTAGGGCATTCCGAAGATGTAACAAGCCAAAGTTATTAGATCAAAAAGGTAGTATATATTAATTCCACTTAACCCCATATTAGTACTTTTTGGTCATTACTAATTAGAAAATTGAAATTATAAAATCTTTGTATTCTACATTAAATTAAAAATAAGGATAGGATTAAAAGAAAAAGAATATGGTTATACACTGATAAGATATTACAATCCCAAAAAGTTTACTAATCACTGATCAGCTTTCACGTATTATCACTGAGTTTTTGCTCTGCTTCTTCCTAAAGGCTCTTCAGAAAATGTTAAACAAATAAACACACCACAAATAAGTAAACTTGGTTTTTCAGAAATCCCAGATAGCATCATTTATTCCAATTTGAAAAACAGGAAATATATTTTCTCATAAATTGTCATTTCCCTCTAACTCAACTGAATTCCCCCCAAAAATCAAGAGGACAAATTTCACAATTAATTCTTGTACATATGTGTATGAGTATACATACATAAATGTTTGTATATATAATCCTTTTCCAAAAAGACTTTCATCACTTTTGTGCTACATTATGTTATTTTAGGGCCAGGATGACTGCTGTTTACCAGAAAAAAATATTTTCAATCCTTTACAGCAAATACAGGACTCTAAGATGACTGTTCCCATTGGAGGAAAATGAGTTTTAGGCTCTTTTAAATATAAAATTTTAAAAATAGAAGAACTATTGAATATAAGTTTGATTCCAGATAGAAAATAAGTTTTAAAAATGAATTTAATGCATTTCTCTAATGATTAGAGAAGATGAACATTTTTTTATGTGTTTGCTGACTGTTACTCTGTCTTCTTTGGAAAAGTTTCTGTTCATTTCCTTTGCCCATTTATAAACGGAGTTGTTTGATTTTTTCTTGTTAATTCTTTTGAGTTCTAGGTAGATTCTTGTTATCAGACCTTTGTCGGATAACACCTAACCCCAGTGAGATTGGCTTCTATCAAAAAATCCCAAAACAACAAATGCTGGCAAGGATGTGGAGAGACAGGAACATTCTTACACTGCTGGTGGGACTGCAAATTAGTGCAACCTTTGTGGAAAAGAATTTGGAGATTCCTCAAAGAGCTAAAAATAGAATTA
>CAUYMX010015432.1:0-78696 GCA_963573855.1 Lepilemur septentrionalis
TGTCTTCCATGAAACCGGTCCCTGGTACCAAAAAAGTTGGGGACTGCTGGTCTAAAGGGAGAAGCAGAAAAGTAAACAGGCTTGTAAAAACAGCATGGTGGGCAAGGGCCTGTGATATGCCTACGCGTGGGGTACTGACCCAGTGAAGGAGCCAGGGCAGGAGTCTGGGGAGACTGTCCGGGAGGCTTTTTGGAGGGAGTCATGCTGGAGCTGAGCCCTAAAGGAGGAGGCAGGATTAGAGAGGAAGCAGGGGTTCAGGCAGGGAGCAGCCAGCACAGAAGTCTGGAAGCTGAGAGCTTCCATGGTGTGTTGGCGTGAAGAGGGCAGTGGAGAGAAGTTAGAGGGGTGCTTGGCAAGGCAGGGAGGCCAGTGGTCACACGCTAAGATATTAGAAGAATGTTGGTACAGGCATGGTGTGGACAGGATGGATGACTGAGAGTGCTGGGCAGGACCCTGAACTTTCCTGAACTCAGCCCCTGGGAAAGGGTAAGATCCCTCACTTCTGCCCCAGGCCGGAAACCCTCAGCCTGTGGTCCACAGAGTCCCTGGAGGGCGTGACACTGGGCAGCAGCTCTGTGGGCCCCACAGGCTATCATAATGACAGTTCCTCACCTGAGAGTCTTCTCAAGAGACTCTACTGCAGTCCTAGGGCAATGGACAGGGCAAGTCAGTGTTGTTCTCATTTTATAGATGGGGGAAATTGAGGCCCAGAGAGCCTAAGTCATAGAGTGTGGGCTGGAACCAGTACTCACTCAGACTCCTAACCTGCTGGCAGTTTCTGTGATAAGCAGGTATTTGGGAGGAGGCGGGGTAGTAAGTGTCAGCTGATCTCATATTCTGAGGATGGATGTATCATCTCAGGTAGGGGCTTTTGCACGGCCATGCCTCCTAGATGAAGGTGTGTTAAGCCCTGTCTTTGCTATCTGAGGCTCTGGTATTAGTCCTTGTGTCATTTCCCATGTGCTGGGCTGTATGAACATTCTCCTTTTGTCCTTTTCTGCTTGTTGATGATACTAATAATTCTCCAGAGGCAAAAAAAAAAGTTGAACTATGAATGCCACACACACAAAGGTGATGTCTGATGTCACAACCAGAACTGGGTATAAAGTAGGAGGGCAAAGAAAGCATCTCAGGTCTGGAAGGAGTGTTAAAGGTCACACCTGTGGGCACTTGCGTTCCCTGCCTGCCATCCATCCTGCCTGTGTCTAGCCTGGCTGGCCATCTCCTTGGCCCGTCTTCTATCTTTGGCCATCTCTGCTTCCCTTTAGCAATCCTCACCTTCCCTCACCTTCCCTCCCCACTCTGGGGCGGCAAGTATATGCGACAGTCTTTGAGGTATTTGAGGACAGTAGCCATGCCTTTCTGAACTGTCTCTCCCCGCCAGTTGGACACAGCACAACTTAGGGTACACATGTGTCACCCACCCCATTTTCAATATCTGTCGCAGACATCACTAAATCACTCTTGTTGGATCAGTCCTAGGCTTTCTCATGCAGCTCCCTTTGACTGCCACCGTGCGCAGTCAGTAGAGGAGGCATTTCATAGTCATCTCTGCACTTTACTCTGGGTTTCTTGAGGACAAGGACTACTCATCCTGGGTTTCTAGTGTCCAGCTTGATGTGTGGCTTCCCCACTATAAATAAACACTTGCTGGAATGGGATCACCCTTTTCTCATCAGGTTGCAGTTTGGCAATGTCACTTGCCTAGATTTACCTGCGATACCCACAGTATTATCCAGAGTTTGGTGGGGACTGCCCCTCTCTGGTCCTGTGTCTTTTGTCTGCCAGTGCAGCTTCAGACTGTGTCTGTGGTCAACTGGAGTCACTAAAGCATTCTTCCACATGTGCTGCTTTTCTTGTGTAATCGCCGTACTCGGGATCCCAAACTCAGGATCTTAATATAAACTCTGAGAAGAGGGCCCTCTCCCTTCCTGTGTCTCTGTCCCCAGAGCCTGCCTGGCGCAGGGGCAGGCAGCGTTGCCTGTGCTGACCTGAACTGAACTCATGGTTTCCCCCATTCAGCTTGCATCGGTAGTCTCATCCCATGTCTTGGCTGCCCGGGGTTCTTGGCTCCTGCTTCTGTCACCCGATATACCACCTGCCACTCCAGGCACAGTGAATGAGCCTCTTACACTGTCTTGCTATTCTGGGATCGGCTTGGTCATTCAGAATGATGAAAGAGGCCAGCAATAAAGGTGCACAGGGCCTGGCAGCGTCTGGCTTTGCACACTGGACACGGGGTTTGTGAAAGCCAGGCTTTTGTGACCCATCACCAGGGCTTGACGTCAGCGCTCCAGGAGTGAGGGAAATTTTTTTGAGGCTCTTTTCAAATAGTACTTCCCAGACTGGGCTTTTGGGACTTTAGGGCTTTGGAAAGGTAACAACAAGGCTCACATGGTAGCGCCAGTATTTGAAAAGCCAAGCAGTATTTGAAAAGGCAAACTTTGCATTCTCCACCCCTAGTCCCTTGCCGGTCCATACGGGCTATACTTGTCACAGTTTTTGCAGTGGGCTAGAGCTGTGGCAGCTCTGTAACCAGCCATCTTCTGCTCCCCACTAGTGACCTGGTTAGTGGTTGTAGCTTTGATACACAACAAGAAAATCATGATTTAATAACTACAGCTTGGGAGCTAGCATCTCTTTAAAGCTCAGACTCCTGGCAGGTAGGATGGGGGTGGGGCAGAGACCTCTAAGCAGAGCTACTGGCAGAGCAGCCTCTGGAGGTGGGTCTCTGAGGTTAAATAAGAGGATGTTTGTGGCAGATTCCAGCACAGAATGGGCCAGAGTGAATGTTGCCTGACAGGTTGCTTACTGGATACAGTTGCAGTAGTGGTGGAAATGGTTTTGGGGAAAGAAAATGCTCTTTCGGGGTCCCTGGTCAGGGGCTGGAGGAGGTATGGCTCAGCTGCAGGTCGCTACCTCCCTGAATGCCTGGAGCTGGTGCTTTCCAGTCTGGGGAACCTGAAGACAGCTTCCTTTCTTAGTCTGAGGGACAAGGAACATCTCTACACTCAGCCCCAGGCCAGGGTCCCTGCTCCGCTGCCAAATCCTCAGTGAGTGCCTTTCTGATCCTTGGTTTCTTCGTGTGTACTATGAGAGGTTGAATTTGTCTAGTGAGTCTCAAAATACCATGTAGAAATTCTATATGGAGGAAAAAAGGAAGATGGAGCTGCTCGGAGGGACCTGGAATAGTGGGGTAAGGATCCAAAGGGCTTTCCCTAGGGTCCCCTTGGAGTTCCCCAGAGCCTGGTTTGACAATCACTGGAGTTACTATACTATCTCCTAGGGCCCTTCAGCCCTGGAATTCAGAGGCTCCACATCCTCTTTTCAATCCCAGCACCCCTCAACCAGCTGTGTGACCTGGCACCTTCCCACCACTCTGGGCCTTGCTTTGCCAGCTGCGGCGAGACTCAGCCAAACTGGAGAAGTGCTGGATGACTGGGAAACCCATTTCAGGGGTTCTTGTGTTCCTGGAGAGAGGGTTGGGAGCATCTGGACCATGTGTCTGGAGAGAAGGCCTGAAGAAGGGCAGTGGGCAATAGGGTGGGCTCTGTTTTAGCTCGGTGCTGCCATTCTGGCCCAGGGGGCAGCAGGGCCCTGTCCTCGTGGTCAGCAGAACCAGAGCTGCCACCATCTAACCCACTCAGAAAATAGTCAAACCCTGTCCAGGTACCCTAGGAGTAAGGGCCCCATTTAAGCCCTGACTGGGGAGCTGGTCTGGCCAAGATCTAGACCAGGCCAGGGCAGGTGGCACCTGCCTCCCACCCTGGGCAGTGGTTAAGTGCTAGCTAAAAGCACTGGCTCTGGTTAGAAGGCTGAGGCTCACATCCTGGCTTTTCCACTAACTGGCTGTAAGACCCTGGGCTATTCACTTCTCTGAGCCTCAGGTTTTGATTTTTGTTTTTGTCTTCTCTCTCTTTGAAATGAGAGTGATAGGCCTGGTTAAGGGTTGGTGAGCTGATATAATTGAAGTGCTTCGTGTTAGGCCAGTTCGTGTCCTGTCCTCAGTCAGTGGGAGATGCCCTAGAGCTTTTGAAGTCTCTGGTTTCCCATCTACTGAGAACCAGTTGTGCTGAACTGTGGGTCCACCTGGAGAGCATTGCTTAACCTCTCCCCAAACATGTCAGGAAAACAGCTCCTCATACCCTTGACTTCAGCTCCGCAGCTGGAGTGTGAGCAGGTCTCCTAAAGAATAGCCTGGGGGGTGGGGGGGGCGTGGACATTGCCCTGGCAACCAAGCAGGTCCCTCTTAGGCAGCTGCTATAGACCATGAATGGGGGTGACCATCTGCGCTCCAGATGGGGCTCTCCTGCCACCTGTGCCCTGGTGCCAAGAGCCTGAAACCAGACCTGGCCTGCCAACAGAAGGGGCTTTCTCTGTTTTCACCCAGCTGGAACAGAGACGCCACCAGAAGTGCCTCCTGGCTGCCTCCATCTCGAGGTTCCCAGGGGATTCCTGCCTTTCCAAGGGGAGGCTTTATGGACAGCCTTCCTGGGGAGCTGGGAGGGGGCCAGAGCACCAGATGGAGTATGGAGTTTTGAGGGGGCAGCTACTGCAGCAGTCATAAACTCGTGTGCCACGGACCACCTTAGCTCCCACACGTCTACCTGCATGGTGTTTTTTAAAACTATGAATTATCTCCATTTGAAAATTTGGAGGGTTTTTTTTTTTTGCCAGTTGATTTTTTTATTGATACATAATAGATATACATAAGATATTTTGAAACTATTCATATATTGTGTAATGATCACATTAGAGTAACTGGGACATCCATCACCTCAAATATTTACCTTTATGCTGGAAACATTTGAATTCTTCTAGCCATTTTGAAATATACAAAATATCTGGAAGTTTTATATACTTTTTAAAATCTGGATTTCAGGCACTTTTGGCAGCTCTGATAATGCTGGGCCCAGCTGTCCACGTGGCAGCTTTGGGCCAGAGAGGTTAGATTCCCTGTAGACATTTTAACTTGGCACCTCTATTCAGAGCCAACCCACTTAGTTTACAGCTGGGGAAACTAAGGCCCAGGAGGGACTCAGGCCCTGCACAAGGTACACAGCCCACCATGGCCAGTGTTGAGTTTAGAACCTGGCAGCCTGGCCTTGCAGAATGGAGCTTTCTACACTGCCACTCGTAAGGGTAAAAAGCCTTTTCTCATCTATAAAACATCAGTCATAATTACCTCTCCTCCCAGAGCTGTGTCTGGATAAAGCAGCACCTGGCCCAGGCCTCACTCAGTAATGATTCTTTTAAATCTGTCCTGATGATGCATCTTGCCCGGAAAGTGTTACTGGAAGCACCACTTTGTTTCTCTGCCACTCTTCAGAAATGATTATTTGTCAAAACACTTTCCAAAGCCCAGTGCTTAGGGTTTGTTCAGCCCACTGCCCAAGTTCAAGCAGAGTTGCCCAAGGCTCTGCCTGTCACCAGATTGTGCTTCTGTGGTGTGTGTGTTGGCGGTGGGGGGCCGGTGTATGTGCATGTGTGTCTTGAGGGCTGTCCTGCAGGAAGTTCAAACCCCTGGCCCTGGGCATTAGATTGCAGCTCAAAGACAGGAGTAAATTATTCATCTTCTCCTGAGCCTCAGTTTACCCAGTTGTCAAATCGGGATTTGTTCATTCATTTTTTCCTGAGCCCAGCTGTGTATTGGGCATGGTGCTGGGAGAGCATCTTAATTGTATAAGATGGTCAAGGGACCTATGTTACATACTCAGGTTCCCTATCTGGTAGGGGCGAGAGGCAAAAGACAAGTGAACTAATAAGTGGTCGGTGCTTGAATGAAACAAACAGCGTCCTCAGGGAGGCCCTCACTGAGGATGTGCCACTGAGCTGAGACCTGAAATCAGGATGAGAAGGAGCAGACATGCAGAGATGAGGCTGGGGATCACTTCAGACTGGGCATAGCAGGAGCAGAGGCCCTGAGGTGGGAGCATGCTTGGAGTGTTTGAAGAATAGCAGAGGCTGTGTGGCTGGAATGGAATGAGCAAGGGGAGACTATAGGAACTGAGATGGGCAGGGGACAGTTTCTGCTGTAGGCCAAGGTGAGCAGTGTGCATTTTATTCTGCACTGAGCGGGGAGCCTTTGAAAAGCTTTAAAAAGGACAAGTAATCCCATTTGCACTTTTTAAACTTCAGGATTCGGAGAGTGATTTTGGGCCACAGATAAAGCAGGGAGGCCAGCTAGGAGAAAGACCAGGCCTGTGGGGGTGGAGAGACGCTGGTCTCTGTGTGGAGAGCAGTGGGAATTCCCAGGCTTCTGGGGTGCGTACCTGAGGGCTTAGGGTCCCCACTTACAGAGCAAGGGCTGATAGGGAGGAGAGGATGCATTCTGGACTCTCAGCTTGAGACGGCCTTGGCGTTTCCCAGCCAAGCTGCCAAGTGCACTGGGCTCTTCAGATAGTGGATGACAACACGCTCCCAGCTGCTGTCGGCACCTGTGTACAGTAAAATCCTCTAACCTCAGGCCAGTCTGGAAGGACTTTGTGGAGGATGCTGTAGGCAGAAAGAAGGTGCCTCGGTTCCCACTGTGCAAGCAGCCTCAGGAAGCTGAGAGCCCTGTCTGAGAGGAGGCCTTCCTGTCTTGGATCTCCTGGCCTTGGTCCCTGTCCTGCCTCCACCAGCCATTTTGCCAAACCATGCCCTGCTCAGCATCTATATTCTCATGCCCTGCTCTTTTGCTCACAGAGGGTGCCTTCAGTGGAAAGCCCTGCATTTCTTTACCCTCATGGCTCTGGCCATCTATCCAGACCCAGTCAACTAATACTTCCAGAAAGGCCCCCAGACTGTCTCTCATGAGAGAATCACTCCCTCCTGCATCCAGAAACCATGGCAACAGGAGTTGCATGGCCCACCCACAATTACAAAACACCTCATGTCTGTCATCTCCTTGGCCCCTACCCAGAGCACATTGGGTATCACATCCCATTTTATGGGTGGAGCAGCTGACGAGCCAAGGCAGTGCAGTGGAGGAGCCACCGGGTCACGGGCAGCCTGGGTTCACTGCCTAGCTAGGAGGTGAGTGAGCGCAAATCATTCCACCTCTCTGTAAAATGGGGCAGTGACGACCCACCTGGTACATACTGGTTCTGAGGATCCAGTTGGTCAAAGTTAATTCCCATTATTCGCAGTAGTTAAGCTCACAGTCATACCAAATACTAAACTATTGCTCCTGTGGGAAAAATTGGGTCACTACAAAGCCTCTGGTCACATTTCCAGTAACCATTCAGGACATAACCTTGTTTTATATGTGTTTCTGTTTAAAGATCCATTACTGAATATATTATTGATTCATTAACATTGAAGTTGTGGCCAGCAGTGCTCAGAGTCATGCCTGAATGAAGCATGTCTGACACACGTTTTTCCCATAGGGCACATGCAGGCTTCTTGCTCTTAGAGCACTAGGCAGCACTTCAGCACTGTGCCTGGGGGCCATTCCAAACAGCGAAATCACCAACAGAAAGCACAAAAATGGGAAAATAGACCATGAAGAGGACACTCGTTTACAGTATGAGAGCTGAATGAGAAGGGGGAGTGTCAGCTTGCGCAACCTCAGCTACAGATGTGTGCGTCAGGCGCACATGTCTATGAGTGACCACAAAAGCCCTGAGTGTTGGTTTTGCAGTTACAAGTAAATTTAAGCGAGTAGGTAAAGTCGCATGTACACAGGCCGTAGATAACTAGGACGGACTGCACATGAAGCACAGGCTCAGGCCCAGCCCTGGTCAGTGCTCAGTAAGGTCATCCGTTAGCCTCAGAGTCACCACCAATAGGAGTGCATCCTGGCTTCTCGACAGGGCTCTGAGGGCAGGGCCAGCTCCTGGAGCTTTACGGCTTTGTCTTCACCAGTGTGACACCTTTGTAACCTCTTGGCTTCTGTGCATGTTGGGGTCCAAGGCAGGTGCAGATTCTGGAGGCCCTGAATGCCCCCACTGAAGGGTTCCAAGTCCACTAGGAGAGTTGTGGCACCATTGAAAGTTTGCAAACAAAACAGTGACATGGTTGGATTCCTCAAATGGCCGGGGTGGAAGAGGGCCAGGAGTCAGCAGAGTGGGTGGTCTTAGGGAGCCTGGCTCTAGATCTGGGGAAGAAGGGAAGGGCAGGAGAGGTAGTTGGGAGGAACCTGGGTGTGGGGAGCAGTGGAGGATCCCCAGAAGCACTCAGGAGGGTGTTGGTGTGAGAGGTGTAGCTGTCCGTCCCCCTTGCTGGAGTTTGAAAGTGAAGTTTGACATTGCTAATTCTTAAGGCACAGTGAGGGAGGGGGGTCTCATACAGGGGCTGTCAACTGGGAAGTGGCTCTGAAAGGGCAGTTTGTCCCTGATCCTGACCTAGCTGCTTAGAATTCTCTCCCAACACCCCCTGCTTTGGGGGGGAGAAACAGAGGAGAGGAGGAGGAAGGAATTTGAGGCCAGTGGGTGGGAGCCTTTGACCTCTGTTTTCACCATAGCACACAAATGAGTTGTCTGATTTAGCTGTGTGGGTTGACAGGTTACTCACTGGGTGGGAGAGGGGATGGGGTCTCACCCGCCCTCAGCACTTCCTCTGACAAGCCCTTTCCCCAGCTTGGCAGAGCCAGCAAAGGAACTTAAGGGAGTCTGGCTCTGTCCGAGGCCAGCCCCGCCCACTCATGGGGAGCCTTGGGCTGGGCCCCACTGTCTTCTCTGTAAAGCCTGCTGCCCTGGCCGCCACACCGTCTGTGGCCCTGTGGCATCTGTTCCTCTGGGGGAGTCTAGGTCTCTTCTCCTTTAGTCCCCTGCCAAGCTCAGGCCCCTGGGAGCCAGGAGGCATGAGGGCCTTACTTAGCCTCCAAGATAGTTGCCAGGGGCTAGCTTCTTGGGGAGCGCAGGAGATGGAGTCAGAGCCACTCCTGAGCATTTGAAGCTCTGTGTGGCCATCTTATGTACCTTGGCATTAAAAACAAAATGCAGAAACAAATTCATTCTGACCTGATGAATACAGTTAGGTGGATAAAATCTTGGGGCAGAGGGCAGAAATAGCGAGACAAAGGGAGCTTCTCCTTAGAGGCAGCAAGGACTTGTGTGCTGTGGGGCAGGGAGGCTGGGCTAGATGTCTGGCGCCAGGGACGGCTGCATGGAGGATGCATCGCACAGCTGGCTTCTGCCCGAGCCTTGGCATGAGTTACCTGCATGGCCGGGGAGGGGTGGTGTCGCAGGCAAGCATGCAGCCCACGGGATGGGACAGGTGGTTCAGGATGCTGTGACTTAGCAGGTGCTTCACTCAGGAGCTTTAAAAATACTCTCAAGGAGCAGCTGGGGGAAACAGTCCCCCCTCAGCTTCCCAGGGAGATCTAGAAGTTTTCTAGACTGGACAAAGAGTTTGACTCACATGCCATGCTGTAAATTGTGGCACACACAATGTCTCCTCAGGGCAGGGAAGGTCAGCAGTCACGTGCTGGAGGATGCAGGGCCGGTCAGTTCCAACATCTTAGGTCTCTGGGCTGCTTGCCTCCCTCTGAAGTTTGGTTGGCACATGATGGCTATGTACCTTCTGGACCAGGCACCAGGCCACCCACACACATGGGACAGTCAGGAGGCAGGACCACAGCCCTGAGTTTCTCCAACTGAGGCACAGAGAAAGGCAAGGGGCTGGCTCTGCCTGGGCCAGAATGTACTGGGGCTGGGGGGCTGGCAGGAGGCAAGGAGGCTGGAGGACAGGGGGAAGGGGCTCCGGCAGAAGCAGGTGCACGTGTAAAGGCGTGGACGCGTGGAGGTGTGTGTGGGAACAGTACTCAGTGCAGTTGGTTCTCTGAAGCTGGAAGGGGCGTGTGAGGGGCAGGAGATGAAGCTGCAGAGATGGGTGAGCGGGGACCAAGCAGAAAGGACTCTGATAGGGGCTGGAACCTTGGATACTAAAATGTTGGGAGCCTTTGCTATGGCCAGATCATCTTGATTTTTGGCAACTGAGGTTTTTTATAGTTACAATGAGGCTGATTTTCTCATTCAACAAATACTGATTGAGAGCTTTCTGTGCTTGAGGCATTACCCTGAGCCCGGGATGTGACCTGCTGTGCCAAGACTGACAGAGTTCTCCCAACTGCCCCAGCCATCAACAATGAATCCTTCAGTAAGCTGGTGACAGGTGTCGCGGGTGTTCTGTTGGCGATTCCTGGGTGGAAGAGGAGTGGCGGGGGGGAGGCCTCTAAGAGGAAGTGACGTTTGAAACACGTAAGGCCTGAGGGAAGCCTTCCAGGCAGAAAGAAGCAGCAGCGTGTGTAAAGGCCCCGGGGGAAGAAGTGGCTAGAGCTAGACGTTGGAAGAGACAGGAGCAAGTTGTTGGCCTGTATTTCCTGCATTAATAGTATCGAAATACTGTTACAAGGTCAAGTCCCATTCCCCTATCCCAGGGGTCAGTACTCAGAGCTGAGGGGTGCCTGCTCCCCAGGAAGCCCTCGAGGTCCCCAAATCCTCTGTTAGACACGCCATGTATCTGGCTGTAACCTGTGCCCCATGAGACATAGAAATCCAAGATAAGCTCACGTTTCTTCTTATCGCATCTGGCTTGGACTCACGTTCTGGCTGGTTCACTCTTCCTCTAGTGACTGGCGGTCTCAGCCAGGGCTCAGGGCCTCTGAGTGTGCGTTCGTAGAACTCTGGGCCCAGCCCTGAGAGCGAGGCTGGAGGGTCAGTCCTCTGTCCAGACTTCTGGCAGCACCACTGTCTTCTGTTGGGAAGAGGGCACACCTCTTCCCCACCAGATCCTGGTGGATGCTGCACACACTGACTACTCACAGCTGGGTTGTCTCCACCTCACAGATGGGGACAAGGACTCTGACTGGTGTCACGTAGCCTCGGCCAGGCTAAGAGCCCAGTTCTCGCTCTCCCATACTAACTGCTGCCCCCATAAGGGGGATATTGCCCCCTTTTTTCTTTGAAACAGGGTCTTGCTCTGTTGCCCAGGCTGGAGTGCAGTGGTATGATCATAGCTCACTGCAGCCTCAAACTCCTGGGCTCAAGCAATTCTCCTGCCTCAGCCTCCTGAGTAGCTGGGACTATAGACACACCACTGCATCTGGCTAATTTTTAAAATTTTTTGTAGAGATGAGGTCTCACTGTGTTGCCCAGGCTGGTCTCCAACTCCTGGCCTCAAGTGATCCTCCTGCTTCAGCTTCCCAAAGTGCTGGGATTACTGGCTTGAGCTGCTGTACCCGGCCCCCTTAAATATTTTGAGCAAATTGGGGCTGGCTTCACTGTTCTGATCTAGAACCTAAAACCCCAATGAAACCCTGCTTCCTTTGGGACTTTTAAGCCAAATAAAT
The DNA here is from genome assembly GCA_963573855.1 of Lepilemur septentrionalis. Classification (NCBI taxonomy): domain Eukaryota; kingdom Metazoa; phylum Chordata; class Mammalia; order Primates; family Lepilemuridae; genus Lepilemur; species Lepilemur septentrionalis. The sequence goes on from CAUYMX010015432.1 coordinate 11,276, forward strand.
CCATTCCTGAAATCCTCAATGAGTTAGCCCTGTGTCTGCTAGGCACTGGTGGCTGCTGGCTTTAAGAGCTATTCTGAACGTCCAGTTCTTAGGAGAAACTACCCTCGAGCTGGCCCTGCCAGTGGCTGGGGAGTGGTGAAAGTTAGGCTTGCCCCTTCCAGGCCCAGTTCCCTGTGTTCCAGAGACCTGCAGAAGCCATGACAGCGGTAGGTGGGGCTGAGCCTTCGCTTTGATGCAGCCGATGGAATCGCTCCCTTTTTACAAGGAAGAAAAAGGGTCCACACAAGTGGTAAATGACAGAGCTGGGATTTGAAGTCAGGCTTGTCTGGTTCTGCGCTGCTCACTGGCCCCCCCCCCCTTTGGGATGACTCTCAGATGATACAACTGCAGGCAAGTGGGGAGAAGGGGACTTTCCCTCAGTCACAGTGAAGGGTGGCCCCATACCTATGTTGAGGGAGAGGATGAATGTAAAATGCTTTGAGTTTGTCAAGGGCTGTGTGAAAATGCTGTGCTGTTACCCAGTTAGAACCACCCCCACCTGCCCACTGCACAGATGGGGGTCTGAAAAGTCCGGAGGGCAAGCAGGAGCTTGCCTAGGTGGAGCCAGGGCCTGGGAGCCAGCCTCTGCTTTCAAGCTAGGCCCCTCCTGCTCCAGCAGTCAGATTTCGGCTTGGTGTGCCCCTGCAGACGGGTCCCAGGGCCCCGCAGGAAGGGGCCGAAGGCCTGGAGAGCTCAGTGAGCTGGGCTGTTCAGTTGAACAGATGTGATTGCCGCTTATCGCTGGCAACTCTGGGTAAGCTGTCTAACATTTCTGAGCTTCACATGCCCCACATGTAAAGTGGGTATAATCGTTACCCCACCTCACAGAGTCACTATGAGGCTTAAATTATAAAGCCACAAAGCTGCTGAGCACAGCTTAGTAAATGACCCAGGTTTTGGCTGTCAGCCTGTGCCCTGTGGCCAGCTGAACGCAGGAGCTCCTGTTCCCTGAGCAGGCCTGTGCCTCCTCACACAGGCGGTGAGCCCTGCCTTCTCCTGGCCCAGAGAGGTGGCCTTACTTCTGCCCGTGCCCTGCTCTTCTTAGGTTGGTGATCAAAGACTGTGGGTGTGTCTGGGGGATCCCCGAGTTTTCTGGAGGCCTGAGCGGGACTGGGACATTTTGAACAGATGAGTGGGAAGTGAGTGCTGCGGGCAAGAAGCTAGCAGAGCATTTTGTCATCTCCAGATTAGGTTGGGCACAGCGTCTACCTCCCTGGGCTTTTCCATTGTTGCATCTGTTGCTTTCAAACCACTCATTTCACAGCTGTTTCTGTGCTGATGAGGCTCCCAGCTTCCCGGTACAAGTCCTTGGCTTCATAGATGTCCATTGGATGAACTGATAGATGAGGTTTTTTTTATGTTCATTTTTTATTTCTAGGTAATTGTAGATTGACATGCAGTTTTAAGAAATAGGTGCTTGTAGTCCCAGCTACTTGGGAGGCTGAGGCAGAAGGATCACTTAAGCCCAGCAGTTTGAGGTTGCTGTAAGCTAGGCCGAAGCCACGGCACTCTAGCCTGGGCAACAGAGCGAGACTCTGTCTCAAAAAAAAAAAAAGAAATAATACATAGGCATCCCATGTACCTTTACCCAGGTTCCCTCAGTGGCAAGATCTTACAAAACTGTACTACAGTAGCACATCCAGAATACTGACTTAGATAGAATCCACCCATCTTATTCAGATTTCCCCAGTTTCGCTTTCACTCGCCGGGGTGTGTGTGAGTTCTGTGCAGTTGTATCACATGTGTAGGTGCATGTAGGTGTCTCCACAGGGCGCAGAACTGCTCCCAGTGCCTCTCGATATCCACACCCACTTCCCTGTCGCCCTTCCCACCTCCTCCTCCCCAGTGCCCCTCTGCCTCTGCCCCTGGTGAGCACTAATCTGTTCTCTATTTTTAAAATTAGGTCATTTCAAGGATATTATAAAGATGGAATCTTACATAACTTTGGGATGGCTTTTCTCAGCATAATTTGCTTGGGACTCATCTAAGTAGCTGCTTGTCTCAGTGGCTCATCCTTTCACTGCTGAGTGCCTGCACGGGGCGGCCGTGCCGCAGCCCGTTTCATCTTCCACCCGCTGACAGCCGTCTAGGTTGTTTTCCAGATTTGGGCTGTTACAAATTAAGCTGCAGTGAACATTCATGTATAAGTTTTTTTGTGAACATGGTTTCCTTTCTGTGGGATAAACGCCCAAGAGTGCTATTGCTGGGTTGTATGGTAATTGCATGCTTAGTTTTGTAAGAAAATTCCAGTGCATTTTCCAAGGTGCTTGTATCATTCAGTTTATCCACATTCTTGACAGCATTTGATGTTTTATTTTAGCCATTCTGACAGATTTGTGAAGTGGTATCTTATACTGGCAGATGGATGGATTCTGCTGTCCCTTGTCGACAGCCCCTGTGGCACTGGGCCTTCTCTTGTGGGTTGCCATTGGGCCATTACCATGATTGGCAGCCCCTTGAAGGCAGGGCTTCTCTAGCTCCAATTGCCAGCATGGGCCTGGACCAGAGTAGGGGCTTGTTTTAATTCTCACAGTGGAAAGGGCACTTGGAGTGACGGTGCTGAGAAAGGCGTTCGACCTGGCCCCTCACAGCAAGCAGTTGCTATTGTTGGAAAATTACCTTCCATTTCACACAGATTTCAGCATCTGAGAAGCAAGCAGTGGGCCTGTGGTGTTCTGTGTCCCTGCTGTGGGCTAGCCCCTGGCTGGGCAAGGAGTGAGACCCAGAGATGGCTCAGACTCCCCCCCAGGGCAGGTCCTGGTTTCCTGAATTGTAGAGGAGAACAGGGAGTCACACGGGCACGATGGAGTCCTGGGGGAGCAGACTGGTATCCTGGGTTTTCATGTGAGGAGGAAGAGGTGGGGTGGGAGTAGATGGAGGAGAGCCTCGCTGGGCCCTGAAGGACGGGTTCATCTTTGACCAGACGGGGAGGGAGCATCCAAACAGAAGGAAAAGACCAGGGGAGCAGTAGATCTCTCAGTGACCTTGAGGAAAGCCAGGTTAACCATTCCTAAGCTCTCCTGACCTGTCTCCACCTGGTACAGGCCAGGCTCTGTCACAGCCTTGTGGCACCACGCACCTCACCACCTAGCCCATGCCCCAGCTGGGTAACACCTTCATGTGTGATGGAGGTGGAGGGTTAATGCTGGCATCCCCCACTGGACTTGGCCTTGCATGAGGGTGGCAAGGCCGGTATGTGTCTATCTTGGTGGTTGCTGTGTCTGCCCCTCATTCTCCTGCCCCAGAAATCCTTGCTGAGGCAATGGCTGAGGCCAGAGCTAAGGCCAGGTGGGTCAGGACCTCCGCCTTGGATGGGGCTTGAGGGGGCTGGAGGTCACCTTCTCACCTTCTCCCCTTCTTTCCTGCCTTCTCTCACCATCTGCAGGTTCATCATGCCTAGTGGCATATAAGAAGACCCCGCCACCGGTCCCTCCACGCACCACATCAAAGCCGTTCATCTCAGTCACAGTCCAGAGCAGTACTGAGTCTGCCCAGGACACCTACTTAGACAGCCAGGACCACAAGAGCGAGGTGACTAGCCAGTCGGGCCTGAGCAACTCGTCGGACAGCCTGGACAGCAGTACTCGACCGCCCAGCGTGACACGGGGCGGAGTCACCCCAGCCCCTGAGGCGCCAGAGCCACCCCCAAAACATGCAGCTCTGAAGAGTGAACAAGGGACACTGACCAGCTCTGAGTCCCACCCCGAGGCCATCCCCAAAAGGAAACTGTCATCTATAGGAATACAAGTAGGGGCTCCTTTTGCACTCTGTGTCCTCAGTCCGCTCCGTGCACCTGCCTGCGTGTAATTACATCTGGCGGAGGCCCACTGGGTCTTCTGGGAAAAGGTGGCTTGTCTGTCTGTTTTGGGAGGTCAGCCCCAAGTGGCCAAACCAAATTCCACCCATAGCCACACCTTGCTCGTGTCCACCCACACGTGCTGCAGAGTCTGCAGCCATGGGCATGTGTTTCTGCTCCTCTGATGGGTTGTCCCCATGAATGTAGTTACACTCAGCCGGCCATCTCCTGTCCACTGTTTGCCTGTCTACTATCTGTCTGTCCACTCCACCTTTGCCCTGCCAGCCAACCCGTGGGAGGCGGGACTGGCCTAACAGCTCTCTGATCCAAGGTCAGCTCGGGTGCGGAGGCCATAGCCCCGCTTGGCGTCGGGAACAGCATGGAGCATAGACACCGGTGGCCAGGGGCCCAGGACCCTGGGCCCTGGAGCCATGGGGGTTGTTCGAGGGGAACTTTGCCCAGAGCCCTCTCGGGCCCTGGGGACAGGTAGGTGGCTTGATACAGCAGGCCTATGTCAAATTGAGAAGGGTGATGCTGGTCCTGATGCCTTCCTCTGTGGAACAGGGTCCAGGCAGATGGTTCCCCCAAGCCACGTGGCCAAGCTCAGCGCACACCCAGAGCCACGGCATATAGCACTGGGTGCACCGGCTTCCCCTGCTGCTTCATTGCACCTCCTGCATGCATCCAGCAGCGGTACCTGTCCTCTCGGTGCTAAGCCCGGGAAACTTGGGCCCTGCCTTGTAGTTTGCAAGAGTTGCTCTGAATCCAGAGTGAGAGGACTCTCCCTGCCCTGGCTGGATCTGCAGACTGAAGTAGGGCCACTCAGGGCAGCGAGGGAGGGGTGGCTACAGTGCGTGAGGGCTCAGGGGGAGGCAGGGCCCTCCCAAGCCCAGGGGGTTGATTGAGGAGGATGAGCTGGTATGCGTTGTGGCTTAGGGCTGGCAGGGCTCTTTATTTTCCCAGCACCACCTCCCCCCGCCCCAAGCAACTGGACACGGGCAAGCTGATGACAAGGCACTAGAATGCAGAAGGGCATGGAACGCAAACGAGAGGACTGAATGGAACAGAAAAGTCTCAATATCTTGTACTCGGCTGGATTTGTTTTCCCCAAGAGGCAGCTCTGGGCTTCACTTTCCCCACATATATCTAGGAAGAGACTTGGCCAGGAGACTCTGTTGTCTTGTTTTCTGGGCTCCTTCATAAGGGTCCAGCCCCTGCCCTGCACAGCCTCTCCAGGTGGGATTCTTAGAAACACAAAGTAGCCCACTCTGACCCTTGGTCCTGACCACTCAAGTCTTCGGGCAGTCCCACCCTGTTATTGGCCAAGCTGGATGCTTTTGTCTTCCCAGAAGGCCTGAGAGGGAGTTAGGACCACTCTTGATTCATTTCACCCAGAAAATGACACTGGGATAAGGACTCTAGCTCTTTGGCCTGTCCTGGGTGTCCCTTTCCCCAGATTCACCCTCAGCCCCATTCTGTGCTCTCACTGCAGCTCCTTAAAGATAGGCTGCATTCCTTGAGCTGGCTGTTGCTAAGGGTGAATGTGGCTGCAGACCTTTCCCAGAAAGCCTTCCTGGCCCCCACTTCCATCCATGAGGCCAAGAAACTAGAGAGTCCCTAGTTTGTGAGGATACCCTGAACCCCGGTCCTACCCCTTGGTGCCTCAAGCCTTAGGTCAAGTGTGGGTTCTCCCTCATTCTTGAGAGATGATAAGTGCACTGGCCTGGCTGCTACATGGCCAGGCACCTCTGTCCCAGGTGCCTGAGCAGGCCCAGGGTATCATGGTTGCCATGGCTCTTCCACTTCACAGGAGCGTAAAGAAAGTGCTTTGGATTTGGCCCTGGCCCTTCCCCAGGGCCACCCACTGCCGAAGGTAACCTCACCCAAGTGTCAGTGAGGCCCAGGGATGACATCCCATAGTGTCCAGGGATTTCACTGGCTCTTGCCTCGGTGGCAGTTTCCAAATCCAGAGCTGCCGTCCAAGGTTTGCTTTAGTATAGGCGCCTCCAGCCGGCCCTCCCCGGCTTCAGCCACAGGGTTGGGGAAGTGATCTTTGCCTCATACAGCCCTGGCTTCAACTGCACCAGATAACGGCTGTGGCTTTGTGTGTGTGTGTGTTTTCTTTCTCTTTCGTCGTCCTTTCTTTTTTCTTCTCTCTGATGCGTGTAAAGGAGAGGACTAGAAGGAACGGTTCCCACCTCTCGGAGGACAACGGACCCAAAGCGATCGATGTGATGGCACCCTCCTCAGAGTAGGGAAAGCCAGTCATCTCCACCCCGCCCCACCTCCCGTCCACCTGCCCGCCCGCCTCCGTGCGAATGAGCAGTGCCCGGCTTAACCTGGTCCAGCCTCGGGCCCACGTGCAGTGTCCGCATGCCTCGTGTCCGTCTGTCCACATGTCCATTTGCGTCGTCCCACTAATGTGAATTTCAGCAGCAAGTGTGGTGTTTGTTTTTTATTTTTGTCTTTGTCTCCGTGCCGTTGCTGTCGTTGTCCTTCAATAAGGTTGACTGCATTCAGCCAGTGCCAAAAGAGGAGCCCAGTCCCGCTACCAAATTCCAGTCCATCGGGGTTCAGGTAGAGGACGACTGGCGGTAAGTCGGACAGAGGTGGCAGCTGCTTCTCCCCTCTCCTCTCCCTCCCTCTGCTCTCACCTCTCCCGCTCTCCCTAACCCACTTCTCCTTGCTGAATTTCTAATAACCAAGCTGGGTTTGGGGTGCGGGCGGTGGCCCAAGCTTGGGAGGCTGGGCAGGGGATGGGCGCGCGGACAGATGAGCACTTGCTCTTTGAGACCAGTCAGCCCGTGGGGGGCCGAGGCTGGGCTGGGACATGGCCCCAGCTACCCTGATGTTGGTGGTCTTCCTGGCCCCACTGCAGTAAACAGGCAACCTTATGACCGTGTCCTTGTGTGTGTATGCGTGTGGGCTTGGGCGGGACGGGGCAAGGGCTGAGCTGAGAATGAGACGGGGGCTGTGGGACCCGCTTCAGGCGCATGGTGAGCAGATGATGCATCCGTTTCTCTGTCTCCCGTGTGTCCGGGTCAGGGCGGCCTCTGGTCTCTGGCCCTCTTGGTGACACCCTCTTTCCTGTACCCTCCCCGTGCACCCCTCCATCTACAGAAGCAGCGCCCCCTCTCACAGTATGTCCTCCCGACGGGACACTGACTCGGACACCCAGGATGCCAACGACTCGAGCTGCAAGTCATCTGAGCGGAGCCTCCCAGACTGTACCCCACACCCCAACTCCATCAGCATCGATGCCGGCCCCCGGCAGGCCCCAAAGATTGCCCAGATCAAGCGCAACCTCTCCTATGGAGACAACAGCGACCCTGCCCTAGAGGCGTCCTCGCTGCCCCCGCCTGACCCCTGGCTTGAGACCTCCTCCAGCTCCCCGGCAGAGCCGGCACAGCCAGGGGCCTGCCGCCGAGATGGCTACTGGTTCTTGAAGCTACTGCAGGCAGAAACAGAGCGGCTGGAAGGCTGGTGCTGCCAGATGGACAAGGAGACCAAAGAGAATAACCTCTCTGAAGAAGGTGGGTGCTGTAAGGATGGCCCCCTGGGGCGAGGGGAGGTGTACACAGCTGGCTCTCCCGCTTGTGGCCAGCCAGCCTTGGAGCCTTTGAGTGGGGCAGGTCTCTTAGCTTCTGTTCTTGCGCCAGTTCTTGTGATTGCCCCTTATTTTCATCCTTCCCTTTCTGCCATCCATCCACCTTCCAGAAAGGATCACTGGCAACAGCTGCTAGCTGTGCAGGCTGTGGGGTTGGCCACACCTGGATTTGAATCCCAGCTCTTCTCTTACTAGTAAGTGACCACCGTCAACTTACTCTGAGCCTCAGTTTCCTCGTCTATAGCAATGGAGCTAATCTTCCTCTCTCGCTGCGTAAGCGTGTTGAGAGGACTGAACGTGGCAGTGCACATACAGGGCCCGATGGAGTGCTGGATGCAGAAAGGCGGCACCAGTTAGGCCTTGGCAGCTGCTTACTGACTGCTTAGTGGGTGCCGGGCACCAGGGATCTGACTGGGCCTCAGTGGGCTGAAAGGAAGTCATCTGCTTTTCTACCTAAGTTTCTGTCTATCCATGCCTGTTTCCAAAAATTCCTGAGAAATTAGGTCAAAGAAGAGCTGGAAATGTACTGGGAGCCCAGATTCACAGGTGGTTAAAGGGGAGTGGGTGGTTTGGAGGCAGGCCCTGGAAAGCCCTGCACCCACCTGGGTCAGCCAAAGCTCTGCTTCCCGGTTAGCTCCTCCTCCACAGAACATTCAGGAAGGACAGATCTTAAGAGTATCGAAATGGAATAGACCCTGCATCCCACTGACGCCTTATGGGGTGGGCCCTGAGGAAAGCTCCCTTTGATGATTCAGAGGGCGCTTCAGGATCATTGTTTCACTGTCCTCTGGGCCAGTTCCCAGCTTTGATGTCACACCCACTGGTGTGCAGGAGCTGTTGCGATGGGCATGCCTAATAACTCTTTACAGTGTCAGTATTGCAGACCAGGGACAAGGACCGGAGAGCACTAAAAGGCTTCTAACAGAAAACACCCAGCCACTGCCCTACCTGGGCCTTGCCCGACTTTCAGCTCTGACTAACTATATATCTGGCATTTGCCTTCCTATTTGTTTTCTAAAATTTGATTGATTACCTTACATTTCCTCTCTAAAAACAATCATCATTATGAATTGATTTCCTATTATCCCAGACAGGTGTTTAGCGCTGTCCTATGCCCCCCACCTCCTGTGCTCCACCCTCAATAGATTACATCACAGCTTTTGCTTAAATAACAAGCAATGGTTCTGTTTACTGTGAGTATGTAAATATTATTTACTGCAGAGCCTAATAGTATATTATAATTTTTTTTCTTTGTCTTTCCTAAAATGAATGGTTGCTTCATGCTTTTAATATACCCCATTTTCTAAATTTTTACACATGCTTTACCAGATCTGCCAACCCTCATCGATATTATTTTCCAGATGTGCAAACACATCAGATAATCTCATGATTTCATATTTTTCCTGATCCCCTCTGTCATCTGCCCCTGCCTGGCCAGGTTGCTCTCTGTCCAGTTGCTGTCCTGAGACTTCCCCTTTCATCACCTGGGACTGCCCTTGGCCAATTTCCTGGGATGGACACCCTGCTTTTTGGACCACATGGTCTTCTGTTTTCTTGGTTTTAATCCCTCATTTTATTGGAGCACATATTTAGAAATTTTTGGAAACTTTGTATGTCTTTGAAGGTCACAGTTTGGCTGGGTATAAAGTTTAAGATAATAAGTATAAATTTTATTTAAACATAAATATATATGTATGTATGTAATTTTTATATAAATAATAGAAAGTTAAAATAATTTTCCTTCAGAATCTTAAAGGATCCATTATGTTTAGCTTCTGTCACTTCTGCTGAAGAGTTTGATGCTGTTCCAACTCTCAGTCCTTTATTTTTGTTATTACCTCTGAAGGTTTTCAGGATCTTCACTGTGTCTGTCTTGTGAAATTTCTTGGTGATGTTCCGTGGAATGAATGGGTCTTTTTTTTTTTTTTTTTTCACTTACTGTGCCAGTAATTAATAGGCCATTTCTATCTTGAGACTCTGGTCTGTTGTTTCTTAGAAATAATCTTGTATTAATTTTTAAAAATAATTTCCTCACTTCTATTTGTTTTGTTTTCTTTCTCTGGAATTCCGTCAGTCAGTTGTTGGACCTGCTAGGTTGATCCTTAGTCTCTCCCCTTTTCTTTTTCATGTCTTATCTTTTTTGTTTTACTTTCTGGAAAGTTTTCTTTTCTTTTTCTTTCTTTCTTTCTTTTTTCTTCCCTGCTCCATAACAGCTTTATTGAGGTATAATTCACATACTATAAAATCCACCCTTTTAAAGTTTACATTTAGTAAATTAACAGTGCCATTTACTGTGTTCACAGTGTTGTGCATCACTACTGTCTAATTTATCACCCCACAAAGACGCCCCATACTCATTAGCAGCCACCCTCCACCCTCCCCAGCCCTAGGCAACCACTAATCTACTTTCTGACTCTCTAGATTTGCCTATTCTGGACATTTCATATAAATGGAATCATATAATATGTGGCCTTTTGTTTCTGGCTTCTTTCACTTAGCATAATGGTTTTGTGATTCATTCATATTGTAGCATATGTCAGTATTTTGTTCCTTTTTTTTTTTCTTTTTTTTTTTTTCAGAGACAGATTCTCACTCCCTATCCCTGGGTAGAACGCAGTAGCATCATCATAGCTCTCTACAACCTCAAACCCCTGAGCTCAAGTGATCCTCCTGCCTCAGCCGCCCAAGTAGCTAAGACTACAAGGACACACCACTGCGCCCAGCTTATTTTTCTATTTTTGGTAGAAATGCAGTCTCCCTCTTGCCCTCTGGCTGGTCTTGAACTCTTGACCTCAAGCAGTCCTCCTACCTTGTCCTTCCAGAGTGCTAGGATTACAGGTGTGAGCCGCCAAGCCCAGACTTTTTTTATTTATTTTGAGACAGGGTCTTGTTCGCTCTCCCCGGCTAGAGTGCAGTGACATCATCATGGCTCACTATAACCTCAAATTCCTGGCTTGAGCAATCCTCCTGCCTCAGCCTCCAAGTAGCTGGAACTACGGGCGCATGCCACCATGCCTGGTTAATTTTTCTATTTTTTTGTAGAGATGAGGTCTTGCTCTTGCTCAGGCTGGTCTCCAGCTTCTGGCCTCTTGCTTTTTATTCAGGCTGGTCTTGAACTCCTGACCTCAAGCGATCCTCCTGCTTCAGCCTCCCGGAGTGCTAGGATTACAGGTGTGAGACACCGCACCCAGCCTTTCATTCCTTTTTATTGCTGAATAATATTCCATGTCATAGACGTACTACAGTTTATCCATTCTTCTGCTGATGGAAATTTGGATTGTTTGTACTTTTTGGCTATTACGAATTATTCTGGTGGCTCAAACCTGTAATCCCAGTGACTCAAGAGGCTTAGGCAGGATTTCTTGAGGTCAGGAGTTCGAGACCAACCGGGGCAACATAGCAAACCCCTGTCTTTTAAAAGGAAAAAAAAGAAAAAAGCAAAAAAAAATTAGCCAGGCTGGTGGGAGGATTGCTTGAGCACAGGAGTTCGAGGCTGCAGTGAGCTGTGATCACACCACTGCATTCCAGCCTGGGCAAGAGAGTGAGACCTTGTCTCTTACAAAAAAAAAAAAAAATGCTGCTATGAACATTTGTATACAAATTTTTGTATGGATGTATATTTGTTTCTTTTGGGTATATACCTAGGTATGGAATTGCTGGGTCATATAGTAAAACCCTGTGTTCAACGTTTTGAGAAAACTGCCAGACTGTTTTCCAAAGCCGCTGCACCATTTAACATTCTCACCAGCAGCGTATGAGGGTTCTAATTTCTCAATATCCTTGCCAATGCTTGTAATCACTGGGCTTTTTGATTATAGCCATCCTAGTGAGTGTAAAGTGGTGTTTCATTGTGGTTTTGATTTGCATTTCCATGATAACTAGTTGTATTGAGCATCTCTGCATGTGCTTGTTGGCTATTTTTGTATATCTTTGTTGGAGAAACCTATTGAAATTGGGAGGTATTCTTGGCTTTATCTCCAAATTCTGTCCATCATTGTTTACTATGGTCATCTAAATGTTGCTTTTTTGTAATATTTTCTCCTTATTTTATGAGTGTGGTATTTTCTCCTGTCTCTGTGAGACTTACATATATATGTGCATATGTTTGTTTTCAAGTGTCTCTGTGTCGTTTCCATTTCTTTAGGTTCCTTTTTTCTATTTGTCTTTCATATTGGAGGCTTTCCTGGAATGTCCAGTGATCTTTGGTTATTTATTCATATTTACAAGTGAGGCCTTGACCGGGCATGGTGGCTCACACCGGTAGTCCTAGCTACTCAGGAGGCTGAGGATGGAGGATCACTTGAGCCCAGGAGTTCAAGTCCAGCCTGGGCCACATAGCGAGACCCCATCTCTAAAAAAGTTTTTAAAATATACTTTTAAAAAGCCAAAATCTTGGTAATGTACTGGTATGTTGGTAATATATGGTAATAGCATCAGAGATGAAATTACTTAAGCATTAGGATAAAACTCTTTAATAGCAGGCTAAAACTCATAACAGCAGGATAAAAGCTGTTATGAATACTGCTGGTATGAATATTTATGTACAAGATGCTTTCAATCCTTTTGAGTATATACCTAGGAGTGAAATTTCTGGGTCGTATTTCTATGTATAACTTTTTATTTTCCAGTTTTTATTGTGGCAAATTATATAACATAAAATTTACCTTTTAACTATTTTTAAGTGTACAATTGAGTAGCATTAATTACATTAACAATGTTGTACAACCGTCACAACTATCTATTCCAAAACTTTTTTATCACCCAGAACACAACCTCTGTACCCATTAAGCAGTAACCCCCATTACCTTCTCTGCCCAGCCCCTGGTAATCTCTGATCTACTTTTTGTCTCTACAAATCTGCCTGGTCTAGATAGTTCATATAAATGAGATGGTATTATATTTGTCCTTTTGTGTTTGGCATAACGTTTTCAAGGTTTCTCCATGTTGTAGCATATATCAGAACTTCATTAGTTTTTGTGGCTGAATAACATTACATTATATGTATAGTATCTGCCACATTTTGTTTATTCATCTTTTGATAGGCCCTTGGGTTGTTTCCACCTTTTGGCTACTATGAACAATGCTACTATGAAGATTGGTTTACAAGTATCTGTTTGAATCCCTGTTTTCAATTCTCTGGGGTGAATAACTAAGAGTGGAATAGCCGGGTCATACGGTAACTCTATGTTTAACTTTTTGAGGACCTGCCAAACTATTTTCCAAGCAGCTACACCATCTTACATTCCCACCAGCAATCCATGAGGGATCTAATTTCTCCACATCCTTGCCAACACTTGTTTTCCATCTTTTAAAAAGATTATAGCTATCCTAAGGGATATGAAGTAGTATGTCACTGTCATTTTGACACGAGCCTGGTAGGAAGCAAGTGTGCCTCCTGTAGGATGGGACTTCAGGTGGCCTGGTCTCTGGGAACCATAGTCCTTGGGCAGGTGGAGGTAAGGCCTGCATGGGTTACTTTACCATGTCTGGTGGGCCTCACTTCTCTGTGGAATTGTACGTAAGGGGCAGTGCTAGTTGACAGAAATGTCAGGGAAATTCTAGCCTTGTGCATGGCCTGTTGCAGTATTTCCTCCTTTAGGTTCTATTTTCCAGTTACCTCTTCCCAGACCTGATCAAAGGGTCATAGCCAAAGAAGACGTTCCCCTCAAGGAGAAAATCCTCCCCAACCACTGGCCTGCCCCTGTCAATTGGTAAATAAAAAGCAATTCCTGGGGCATAGGGGGAGAGGAGGAGCAAAAAGGATTCTATGGTTTCATTTTACTGGGGTGGGGGAAAATATTGCTATCTTGTTTTCCAATCGTTTTCCAATGATAATAGAGAAATAGGCATCTGATTATGAGTTTGAGGAAAGGTAAGATAACCATTATGAGAATGGAAAAGTCTAGAATATCCAAATTAATAAGGGAAAGATAGAATGCTCTAGAATTTGAGCAAACCAGTAAAAAAAAGAAAGAAGAAGCCACTTGGATCAAAAGAGAAAATGAAAAGCAAAATTACGAACTACCTAGAAGGCAATGGAAAGAGCACTTCATGTTAAAACCTATGAGACCTTAGCAACAGCCATGCTTGAAAATGTGTAGCCTTCATTATCTTCTCTATTAATGGATAAAGATATAAAAGAATTTAAAATTCACTCTAAGAAACTTAAAAAGCATAGTAAAATAAGCCAAAAGAAACAAGGAAGAGGCCTGACATGGTGGCTCACATGTGTAATTCTAGCACTCTGGGAGGCCAAAGCAGGAGGAGTACTGAGGTCAAGAGTTCAAGACCAGCCTGAACAAGAGTGAGACCCCATCTCTTGAAAAAATTAGGTGGGTGTGGTTGCGTGCACCTGTAGTAGTCGGGAGGCTGAGGCAGGAGGATCTCGTTAGCCCGGGAGTTTGAGGTTGCAGTGAGTTATAACCACATCACTGTACTCTTCTCTGGGGCAACAGAACAAGACTCTGTCTCAAAAAAAAAAAAAAAAAGAAAAAGAAGAAAAGAAATGAGAGAAATAAAGACAAAAACTATAACTCATGAAATAGAAAAATTAAAAATGATTGAAGAGATAATGCTGATTTCTTTGAAAAGAATATTAAACTGTTTAGAGCCTGATTAAGGAAAAGAGAAATAAAAACTAACAGTAGGAATGGGAAATAAAGCATAACCATAGAATCAGAGGAGATTAAAAGGATTAGAGACTATTACATTCAACTTTAGGGTAGCATATTTGAAAACCTAGATAAAATGGATGATTTTCTAGCAAAATATAAATTATCAAAATTGCAGGCACCAGGCTAAATGTTTGTAAAACAACCCTGACTCAGGTAGAAGGTCCCAAGAAAGTGCTACAGAGGAATTACATTTAGATGTGACATGAAGCACTACTTTGAGGAAAACAAATTTCTAAATGGGGAATCATTAAAATATTTAGAAACTAGCCACCAAGTTTAGTTTGAAATAAATGGGTATTCTGCCCAAGCAAAATGTAACTTAACTTCAGTTTTTTCTGTAATGTGTAGTTTATATTTACAGGGGACAGAAAATGACACATACTGTCCTCTTGGGATGAATATAATTTTCAATAAAAAACTAGACAATTATTTGTAAAAATCTTTATTTTTTTTGAGACAGAGTCTTGCTCTGTTGCCCTAGCTAAAGGACAATGACATGATTATAGCTCACTGTAACCTGAAACTTCCCGGGCTCAAGCGATCCTCCTGCCTCAGTCTCCTGAGTAGCTGGGACTACAGGCATGTGCCACCACGCCCAGCTAATTTTTCTATTATTTGTAGAGACAGGGGCTCGCTCTTGGTCAGGTTGGTCTTGAACTCCTGACCTCAAATGACCCTTTCGCCTTGGGCTCCCAGAGTGCTAGGATTACAGGCATGAGTCACCGCACCTGCCTGCATATAATTTTTGACTTCCCAAAAACTTAAACTACTAATAGCCTGTCGTTGACTGGAAGCCTTACCAATAACATAAGCAGTCAATTAACACATATTTTATATTTATATGTATTATGTGCTATATATCTTTAAAATAAGCTAAAGAAAATGTTAAGAAAATCATAAAGGCCAGGCGTGGTCTGGGAGTCTAGCACTCCGGGAGGCCGAGGCAGGTGGATCGCTCAAAGTCAGGAGTTCGAAACCAGCCCGAGCAAGAGCGAGATCCGTCTCTACTAAAAATACAAAGAAATTAATTGGCCAGCTAAAAATATATAGAAAAAATTAGCTGGGCATGGTGGCACATTCCTGCTGTCCCAGCTACTCGGGAGGCTGAGGCAGGAGGATCGTGTGAGCCCAGGAGTTTGAGGTTGCTGTGAGCTAGGCTGACGCCACGGCACTCTAGCCCGGGCAACAGAGTGAGACTCTGTCTCAAAAAAAAAAAAAAAAAAAATCATAAGGAAAAGAAAATATATTTACTGTTCATTAAGTGAAAGTGGATCATCATAAAAGTCTCAACTGCACTGAATATGCTGAGGAGGAAGAAGAGGAGGAGGGATTGGTCTTACTGTCTCACAAGGTGGCAGAAGTGGAAGAAAATCAGCATATAAGTGGACCCATGCAATTCAAACCTACGTTGTTCAAGGGGTATTCGGTATGAAAAATTACTGAGATATTTTACATTCCTTTTCATACTAGGTCTTTAAAATCCAGCGTCTGTTACTCTATAGCACATCTCAGGCCACGCTGCAGGTGCTTACTAACCGCATGTAGCTGGCAGCTGCTGTATTGAACAGTGCAGATCAGGACAACAAGCCTGAGGTGTGGGGCACAGATCTCTTAATGCCAAAATGGTGATACAGTCGCTTTGAATCCCTTAAACGTTTCTATACTAAATTCTAATTCTTTCTGCAGTGAGAAGAAGTTTACCTGCTAAGGAAGTATGTCATGCCAAACAGTATTGTTACTACCTTGCTGTCTACTGGGGGAAGGAGGGCTTTTCAACATGGTGACATTTCTTGATAACCAGATCCCAACTCCTGCTGCTGAACACAAACTCTAGATGGAGCCCTTTTCTTAGCTCTCCATCAGTAACTGTAACTTACAGATAGATCTAGTCACACAGTGGTGTCCTCAGATCCTAGATAAATATTCTGACTGCTCAGGGAAATCAGCAGTGCCCCGCCAGGTGACTGCCTCTCTCAACTGGGTTTGCATTACCTTCTTGTCTAAATCTGAAGACCTTTAAACTTGACAGTGCTCTTTTGAGACTTCCCCCCCTCCCCCCTTAGATACCTAGTATTTCGCATGTCACCACGCTGGAATGCAGTGGCACAATCATAGCTTACTGCAGCCTTGAACTCCTGGGCTCAAGGGATCCTCCCGCCTCAGCCTCCCAAGTAGCTGGGACTATAGGTACTCGCTACCACACCTGGCTAATTTTATCATGTTTTGTAAGACAAGAGTTTTGCTATGTTGCCCAGGTTGGTCTTGAACTCATGACCTCATGTGATCCTCCCTCGCTGGCTTCCCAAAGTGCTGGGGTTACAGGCATGAGCCACCATACCCAGCTCTTTCCAGATACTTTTTCTTTTTTAAATTGTGGTTAAATATATATAACAAAATTTACCATTTTAACCAAGTGTATAGTTCTGTGGCATTAAGCAAGTACTTTGACATTGTTGTATAGCCATCACCCCATCCAGCTCCTGAACGTTTTTATCTTCCCCATCTGAAACTCTGTACCCATTAAACACTAACTCCCTTTTCCCCTCTTCCCTCAGCCCCAGCACCCATTCTACTTTCTGTCTTTATGAGTTTGACTAGGTACGTCATGTAAGTGGAATCATACAGCGTTTGTTCCATTGTGGCTGGCTTATTTCACTTAGCATAATGTCCTTAAAGGTTCATTCATGTTATAGCATATGTCAGAATTTCCTTTTTAAGGCTGAGTAATATTCTGATGTATGGATAGACCACATTTTGTGTATGCATTCATCTGTCGATGGATGTATTCTTCACAGCTGTGGCTGTTGTAAAGAATACTTCCTATCTCTTTGGATCACAGCTCTATGTTAATACTGCCATGCATTGCCGAGCTCTCTGGTCAAATTGTGTACATCCACTCAAAGCCCTTTCTCACTTGTGGCCACAAGTTTTAAGGTCACTCTTATATCTGTGGTGAGCTTCACCAAGGAGGTGCCATTTGTAGCTGGACCACAGAGGCTATCTGCAGGCTGTGGGAGAGGAAGGGTGTTCCAGGTGGAGGAGCAGCACATGCACAGGCCAGAAGCAGGAAGGGCATGGCACGTTCCCAGGAACCACACCCTGAAAAGGGGTGGGGAGTGGTGATGGCAGGTCCCAAGAGTAGCAGGCTGACTGTGAAGGCCTCAGCTATCAGGTGAGGGTACTGGGCCATTACCCTGGAGGCAGGGGAGAGCTGTTGGAGGATCTGGAGCAACAGGGAGGTGGTTTTCTTTTTAGATAGATCACTCAGATTGCAGTGTAGAAAATGCATTGGAGGCTGGGGGTTGGGGAAGGATTGGAGGGACAAGAGGAATGTTTCTGAACAATTCTGAATGGACTGGATTTGGTGTCTAACCAGATAAAGGGTTATGGGGCCAGGAGTCAGGTGGATAGTTCCAACTTTCCTGGTTTGGGCCATTGTTAGATGGAGAGGCCGTTACTTTGAAAGAAAGAGGCAGGAGGCAGGGAGTGCTTGGTTGGATAAGGAGGGGCTCATGGAGAAATGAGATTATAGAAGTCGGTTTATGCAAATGTCTTCCTTGCTATTGAGGAAGGTAGGGATGTAATGAAGGCTTAGACATAGTCAGTGCAAACTGCTGCGGTGGGGAACAGGTCAGGGCTGATCCAGCCTGAGCGGAGCGTCAGAGCCTTGAACACTGAAGGGCTCGTGAGCAGCAGCACTTGGCATCGCTGTCTTGCTTGCTCCCTGCTCCCCAGCGAGGTCAGAGCTGTGAGAGCCCATCTTGAAGACTGGCAGCCTGAAGGAGGGGCCTGCCATCCCACTGCCCCAGCTGTGGTGAGGGAGGAAGCTGTGAGAGGAGACTTTGGGTGAGTCACTTTACACCTCCAGGCCTCTATCTCCTCACCTGTTTAATCAGGTGGATCAGTACCAGCCCCAAAGGGCTGATTACATGAGAGAAGGAGCACAAAGCGTTTGACAAGGGCCCAAGAGATGGCAGTGTTTACTACAATCACCATCATTAATGTAGTTATTAACACTGTTAGAAATAGGCATGTGGCCTCCTCCACTTTGACCAAAGGGCAGCTTTGAGGATAAGTTTCCCTTGTAGTATCTCCCTTAAAGAACTGGCTTATGTGTAGAGGCACATACAAGGATTTCTATGTGCTCTTTGTGCATTATCTATAATAAGGCAGGCCGCTCACTACCCAGCATTAAGTGTTCCCATTACTTTTGCTGCATAACAAGTCACCCCAAACCTAATGGCACAGAATGACCATTTTATTCTGGTCATGGATTCTCTATGCCAGCATGAGAAAAAGCATGGCAAGTACACTTGTCTCTTCTCTAAAGTCTGCGGTCTCAGCCGGAAAGAATCAAGGCCTGGCAGTGATAGGACATCTGAGGGATGAAATGACCTGAAGGTAGTTCACTCATGTGCCCAGCACCTAGATGAGGATGACACCAAGGCAGAGCCCCTGTGTATGTCTTCTCCAGCTGTCCCACAGCCTCCTTACCTGGTGGCTCCGAGCTCCAGGGGAGAGTGCTTCAGCTACTCTGAGGCTGCATCCCCTTGTAAGACCTAGCTTGGAAGTCACCTGGTAACTCTTCCACTGAATTTGATTGGTTACAAGCAAGTCAAAAGTCTAAGGAGAGGCTTCAGGTTGAAGGAGGAGAGTGTCAATGTTCTAGAAGAGGATGAGGGACAGGAGATATTGGTGGGGCTTTCAGAAAATAGAGTCTGCCACAGCAGAGAACCAGTTACATCCACTGTTATGCTGCAGTTAAAAAGAACACTTTTATTACTGAACGTTATGTTGTGGGGTTCTGTCTACTTTGATACCTACAGATCTAGTTCATTTCTGTTAAATTCTGTGAATTGTTCAGTCATAGGCATATGCTATATTTTCTTTGACCATTTTCCTAGTGATGTTCAGGTGTTTTCAGTGTTTTGTCTGCATCCTGGTGCGTGTCTCTCTGCCATGACACGTGAGAGAATTTCTTTAGGGTACTTACCATGGATAAAATCACTGGATGAGAGGAAACATGTTAATCACTTCTGCCTGATTGCTCTCCAAAGAGGTCATACCAAATTATCCTTACACCAACAGTGTTTGAAAATTTCCATGTCCCTAGTATCCTCACTGACACTTGATCCTGACATACTTTAAACTGATTATTTGATAAGTAGATGGAAGACTATATCCAGTTGATTTATTTTGCAGTTACTTGGTTACTAGAGAAGCTGTGCATATTTTCATTTTATTGGCCATTGGGACTTTACTCCTGTAAATTACTCGCATACACCATTCATTTTTCTATTGGATTGTATTTTTAAAATTAATTTGTAGTCCTTTATAAATATGGATACTTATACTCTACCTATTGTATATATGACCAATATTTCCTCCCATACTATTGCTTATCTTTTCAAATTAATGATTTATCACTATAATTTTTAATTCTAATAGGTTTGTATCTATTCATCTTTTGTTTTATGCCTTTCAATCTTAAGAACACCTTCTGTGTTCCATCAACACAGATGTTTTTTCATGGTTTCAGAGTTTTGCGTTGTTTGTTTTTTCATATTTAGCTGTCTAATCCGTCAGCAGTTTATATTTGCACATTCTAGGATCTCGTTTTCTTTTTTTTTCAGTTTCACAGTGCTAGTTACTGAAGTCTCTCACTTTCCTCACTGATCAGTGATGCCAACCAATCATAATCTGTCATGTTCCCACATGTGCAGGGCTGTGTTTCTGGGCTCTGTTCCGCTCCTCTCTTGCTACTTCCATGTTAGTGCAACTTAATCACCACGGCTTTCTAGCGCACCTCGGTATCTGAGAGGGCAAGTGCCCCTTCTTTCTCCTTTTTGTGCAAAAAAAACCTCTTCTTATATCTTCATTCTTCCAATACAAATTATAGAATTAGTATATCAAGTTCTTCAGAAAATTTTTGTTGAAATGTTAACTAGAAGTAGCAGAGTGACTTACACATTAATTTGGGAATTTTCTCAGCTATGAATCAATTTTCTCTCTCCATTTATTCAAGAACTGTTTTATATACTTCAAGTTTGATTAATTTCTCTGTGAAGGTCTTGCATATTTTTATTAGGTTTATTCCTTGGTACTTTGTAGTTTTTGTTTTGTGAAGTGGATCATTTTTTAAATATTTGCATGTTTTCATCAGTTATTGCTAGTAGATAGAAATGATGTTTGATCCTCGTATGCTGATCTTGTGTCCATCAACCTTGTGTAACTGTGGGTTCTCCTGCATTTGCATCACAAATGATCATATTATTTGCTAAGAATGGCAATTTTGTGTCTCTGTGATCTTACTGGTATCTTGTCTAACTGCATAGCAAGGAGCTTCAGGACACTGGAACAATAGGTCCACATCCCTCCCTTGGTCCTGACCATGAGTGAACATTTACTGAGTACCTACCATATGCCAGGTTCTATTGTAGCTTCTGGGGACATAACAGTGAACAAGGCAAAGTCCCTACCCTCGTGGAGCTCACATTCTCATGAGAAGATGCACAAAATAACTAAATACAGTAATCAATGACTAATAGCAGTAAGAGCAGGATAGTGTGTGCGCATGGCAGGGCACGTGTTGCTGTCATAGGTAGGGTGGTCAGGGAAGGCCTCCCTCTTAAGGTGACAGAGCGGAAACCTGAAGGGAAGGAGCTCTGTAGAGATCTGGGAAGAAGAGTCTTCCAAGCAGAGGGAACAGCAGGGCAGAGAACTGTGGTGGGCAAGTACCTGACATGCTCAGGGCCTAGGGAAAGGAGCCAGTGGGCTGCAGCTGTGAGCCCAGAGGAGAGAGATGGGAGATGAAGTCAGAATGGGGGCTTCCCAGTTCACAGGGGGCTTCAGAGGCCATTATTAAAAGCTTGGTTTTACCCCAAGAAGAGAACTCACTGGAGAGTTTTGAGTGCTGTAATTTGATATTCTTTTTTAAAGGATTAACCTGGTTTCTGTGTTCAGATGTGTCTGGGTTGGAGGGTAGTATACAAATGGAAGTTGGGAAATGAGTTAGGAGGATGTAACAATAATCTGGCTGAGAGAATAGAGATGACAGAGGAGACTTCAAGGGAGAGATCAGATTCTGGATCTATTTTGAAGGTAGAGCAGGATTTCCTGACAGATTGGATATGCGGCAGGAGTGAAGGAGTAAAAAATGGTTTGGACTCTACGTAAAAGGAAAGGATGGCCTTGCCACTGAAATGGGGAAGCCTACAGGAAATGCAGATATCGGGGGAAGTCTGGAGTTCGGTTTTGAACATGTTTAATTGTATATGCTTTATTAGACATCAGAGAAGTCAAGCAGACAGATGGATAGGTCCACTGTGAAGATAGTATTTGGGAGTCATCAGAGTAAAGATGAAGGTGAAAAATGAGATGAGAGCCAGGCGTAGTAGCTTACGCCTGTAGTCCCAGCTACTCGAAGGCTGAGGCAGGAGGATCACTTGAGCCTAGGAGTTTAAGGCAGTGGTGAGCTGTTATCACACCATTGCACTCTAGCCTGGGTGACAGGGCAAGACCTTGTCTCAAAAAAAAAACAAAACAAAAAGGAGAGACAAGAATGCTTAAGGAGTAGAGAAGACCAGCAATTTAGGACTAAGCCCTGAGACACCAGTACTTAACACTGGGAAGGAATTAACAGCAGGATCAAGGGAAAGGCAATTGGAAGCCAACTAAAGGTTTTTAGGAAGAGAGAATCCACTGTGTGGAAGACAGCCGATGGGCACACCAAGCCAGATATGGAAATGCACAGGTCGTTAGAGACCCTGAGGAGCCATTTTGGTGGAACGGAGATGGTAGGGCAGGGGTGGGGTGGCCTGATGGAAGGAGACAGGAGGAGAGTAATTGGAGACTGCAAGTGTAGACCACTCCAGGGATAAACTTGCCTCCATTCCGGGAGCGAAGAAATGGAGGAATACAGAGCCAAAGGAAAGGGTTTTGTGTGTGTGTGTGTTTTTTAATGGAGCAATAGAAGCATGTTTATAGGTTGTTGGGAATGATCTTGTTAGAGAAGAAGCATTCATTATGCAGGAGAGAAAAGCAGCAACTGCTGGGCTTGTTCCTAGGTGGGTGATGAGGAGTGGAATTAGTGCCCAAATAGAGAACAGATAGTTCCTCTACAATGACAGGAGGAAGGCCAAGTTTGAGGAGAGGTGTGGCAGGTGGCTGCAGAGATCACCTCAGGGTGAGCTGTGGAGGATGTGAGGGTGTGCAGAGAGCAGATCTGAAACAGTCACCCCACTCATCAGCTCCAAGGGCCTATTGAGATTAGGTGTGGAAGACTGGAATGGGGGAGGTGTGTGTTCATCCAGAAGATGAATAATTAGCTGGGCATGGAGGTGTATGCCTATAGTCCCAGCTACTCAGGAGGCTGAGGCAGGAGGATCACTTGAGACCAGGAGTTTGAAGTTTTAGTGAGCTGTGCTGATGCCACAGTGTTGCCCAGGCAACAGAGTGAGACTGTGTCTCAAAAAAAGTCAATTGACCATGAATGTAAGGGTTTATTTCTGAACTCTCAGTTCTGTTCCTTGGCATTGATGTGTATGTGTGTACTTAAGCCAGTACCACACTGTCATGATTACTATAGCTTCATAATACGTTTTGAAAGTGGGAAGTGTGAGTCCTCCAACTTTGTCCTTCAAATAAAAGTAGATTTTAAAAGCTCATTTAAAATCTAAAAAGTTCTAAAGGACATACGTCATTCTTGAATTTTAGGATCAGCTTGTCAATTTCTGCAAAAAAGGTAGCTAGGATTTTATTTTGATTTGGATTGTGTTAAATCTAGGAATCAATTTGGGAAGTAGTACCATCTTAACGTTAAGTCTTCCAATCCATGAACATGGGATATCTTTACATTTATTTACGTTTTAAAAAATTTCTTTCCATAATGCTTTGTAGTTTTCAGTGTACAAGTCTTATACTTCTTTTGCTAACTACATTCCTCAGTATTTTACTCCTTTTGATGCTCTTATACATGGAATTGCTTTCTTAATTTCAGATTGTTAATTCCTGGTGTATAGAAATACAATTGATTTTTGTGTGCCAATCTTGTATCCTGCAACCTTATTGAACTTAAGTTTATTAGTTCTAATCTTTTTTGTGGATTCCTTAGAATTCTGCATATTCAAGGTAAGGTCATCTGAGAAAAGTGATAGTTTCACTTTTTTCTTTACAATCTGGATTCATTTCATTTTTTACCTAATAGCCCTGGCTCCAGTATGATGTTAAATAGAAGAAGCAAGAGTAGACATCTTTGTTTTTGTCCTATTTCTGATCTTAGGGGGAAATAATTCAGCCATCGCCATTAAGTAGGATACTAGCTATGGATTATTATGAACATGATCATGTCTCGTGGGTTTTCTAAGGTATATATATACCAGGAGTGAAAAATGCTTGCTTGAGTCATATTCAGATTTACAAGAAATGCCAAATTGTTCTTCAAAGTGGTTGTAAGGACCCAGTGTTCTACATCTTTGCTTATATCTAGTATGTAAGAGGTTGTTCTTACCCCAGTCTATAGATATGAAATAGTGGTTATATTAATAATTTGTATTTCATTGGTTAATGAAATTGAGCATCTTTTCATATATTAGCCACTTACGTTTCCCCATATGTGAAATGCCTGTTCATGTCTTTTGCTTATTTTTCTATTAGGTTGGCTTTTTCTTAATGATCCATAGGTAATCTTTATATATCTGGATTCTGGAACTTTTCTTAGAAGTTCCAGACAAAATGTATTATAGATCTCTTCTCCCAGTTTGTGAGTTGTCTTTATACTTTCTTTATGGTATCTTTTATGTTTTTTTCTTTTTCTTTTTTTGAGACAAGAGTCTTTCTCTGTTGCCAGGGCTAAAGTGCCATGGCATCAACCTAGATCACAGCAACCTCAAACTCCTGGGCTCAAGCAATCCTCCTGCCTCAGCCTCCCAAGTAGCTGGATGACAGGCACGTGCCACCATGCCCAGCTAATCTTTTCTATTTTCAGTTGCCTGGCTAATTTTTTTTCTATTTTTTTTAGTAGAGACAAGGTCTCACTTTTGCTCAGGCTGGTCTCAAACTCCTGACCTCAACAGATCCTCCTGCCTCAGCCTCCCAGTGTGCTAGGATTATAGGCATGAGCCACTGTAGCTGGCCATATGGGTTTTTTTTCCTTTTCTTTTTCTTCTTTTTTTTTTTTTTGGCTCACACCTTATTAAGTATCAGAATGTGGTATCTTTTAAATCAGCCAATGTTCTTCATTTTAGTGTAAATTTATCAGTCTTGTCCTTTATGGTTTGCACTTAAGAATATCTGTGCTTCTCCCAAAGTCAAAAAGATATTTTATTGTTTTCTTGTAACAGTTTTCAAGTTTTGCCTTCTACATTTAAGTCCTTGATCCCCTGGAATTGATTTTTCTAAAGGGAGAGAGAGGTAAGGCTCTATCATACATTTTTTCTTACCGGATATAGTTTATAAAAACGTCCATCCTTATCCTACTTGTAGTCAATCTAGCTTTGACAAACATCAGGTTTCCTACATGTATTGATCTGAGCTTTCTGTTCTGTTCCATTGGTCTCTCCCTAGGCCAAAATCACACTTTCGTCATTATTGTAACTGTGTAATGAGTCTTGGTATGGGAAGGACAAGTTCCCTCAACCTTCTTCAAGAGTGTCTTTCCTCTTTGCTCTTCCATATAAATTTTTTAGAATCAATTTTTCAAGGTCCATGTTGAGAATCTGATTGGAATTGTAGTAAATCTATAGATGAATTTGGGGGGAAATTGACATCTCTATGAATTGAGTCTTTTCTGTCCAAGAATATGATAATGTCTCTCCATTTATTTAGGTTGTCTTTAGTGTATTTCAATTGAATTTAAAAATCTCCTACATAAAAGTTTTGCATTTCTTTTTAGATTTGTTAGATTAGTGTTTTAATTTTGGAGGCATGTTTTTATAAATGGTATCTTTGTTATTAGATTTTCTCTTTATTGTCGATTAAATGCTCCTGACCTTTATATAAAGGTCATATATTATATTGATCTTATATCTAGAAACCTTATTATATTCTCTAAAATTTATCTGTAAATAAGGAATTGGTTTTTGTTTGTTTGTTTTTGAGACAGGGTCTTGCTCTGTTGCCCAGGCTAGAAGTGCAGTGGCATGATCATAGTGCAAGCAATTGCTTTTAACATTGCGCCATTGAATTTTTGTAGATGTTCTGGTTAAGAAAATTGTTGAATTGATTAGAATTTTTATTTTTAATTTTTTTTTTTTTTGAGACAGAGTCTCACTCTGTCGCCCGGGCTAGAGTGCCGTGGCGTCAGCCTAGCTCACAGCAACCTCAAACTCCTGGGCTCAAGCAATCCTCCTGCCTCAGCTTCCTGAGTAGCTGAGACTATAGGCATATGCTACCATGCCCGGCTAATTTTTTTTTTCCTATATATTTTTAGTTGTCCGACTAATTTCTTTCTATTTTTAGTAGAGACGGGGTCTTGCTCTTGCTCAGGCTGGTCTTGAACCCTTGACCTCGAGCATTCCTCCTGCCTCGGCCTCCCAGAGTGCTAGGATTACAGGCATGAGGCACCACTCCTGGCCTAGAATTTTTTACTGTCTGTATTTAGGTAATCGTATGGTTTTTCTTAATCTAATAATGTGATGGATTTTATTAATAGATTTTTCTCCTTCTTGCTTTTTGGATTAATCAAATATTTCTTTCTAGTTTTCTCCTGTGAACTTATTAAATTCTTTTAGTAGTAACTTATTAAATTCTAGAGATGACAGCTTGCATCCTTGACTTTTTGTAAAGACTAATCTAAACAAATGCCTTTATCACTTCCTACGTGAAGGACCTTAGAACACTGATTTCATTTATTCCCCTCTAGACTTACGTACTATTGCTGCACTATTTTTTTTCTCCATGTATTCTAAATACTGCAAGACATTATTTTATACAATCAATATTTACTCCTACCTAGGATCACTTTCCTTCTGCCTAAAGAATTCCCATTAGTGTTATTTTGATGCTATATTTATCTTTAAATGTCCATATTTTTCCTTCTTTTTTAAAATATAAAACTCCACCTATAAAATTACCTAGGCCTAGTTTCTTTTTCTGGGAATATTTCTAATACCTACTTCAATTTCTAAGAAATACTAATGATCTAATCAGATTTTCCCTTTCTTCTTGCGTCCATGATGGTAATTTATGTTTTTCTGGAAAAGTTTTCCATTTAAGCTCAGTTTTTTGCAAATTTATTGCCATAAAATGTCTTAGGCACTATGAGATGGGGTTCAGTTTATGTGTATTGTTTGCATTTTTCTCAATGAGAATGGATTAATGTGTAAATAAAATGAAGACTCATTGCCATCACCAAATAGTTTCTATCCTAAGAGAGTGCAGGGGGAGATGACCCTGATCCCACTTTCCATTCCAGAAAACCAGGTGCAATGCTAAGTCAGTCTTTTCCTACCGTCTCTTTCTCAGTCTTAGGAAAAGTCCTCAGTGCTGTGGGCAGTGCGCAGCTATTGATGTCCCAGAAATTCCAGCAGTTCCGGGGCCTCTGTGAGCAAAACTTGGTGAGTGTGATTCTTCTTCCTCCCACAGCAAGGTTTCCAGCCTTTGGCTGCCCATCAGGTCCCCCTGGCTGGATAGGCCTGCCTGTGCGCCAGCCGGCCCCCCCAAGCCTCCATGACCACTGCCCTAGCACAGAGAAGGTGCTGCTTCCTTGTGGTGTTGAAAAGACAATGGCAGTGCTGTCAGTGTCTAGCACAAGAATGGGGCCAGGAGTGGCCCTACCACCCTCTAATCAAATCTCTGATGCCTTTTAAATAGAAAATGGAACTCCATGCGAAACAGTCACATGAAAGTTAAAAGTCAATTAGCTTTTTATATGAAATATATTCTGTATCTAAGACGACACTCAAGGTAAGAACTAAAGAAATACCATCACTAGGTTTAGGGGGTATCCTCCTCCCTCCCCTTACTTACCTGTTAGGAGGGCTTGCTTGCCAGGACCAGCAGCAGAGTCCTAGGCAGCTTTTCCTGTGGCAGTCTCTCTCCATTTAGCCAGGGACTGTGTATTCCTGGAGGTGCAGGCAATGGAGAGTGTCTCCAGGACCCATAGAGATTTGGGGATGGTATTGACATGAAAAAGAATGATGGGATGGAAACAATATGGATTCTCGGATCATATTCACCTGGGAGTGAATTCAGGCTTCTTCCTGCTTCACTGTGAGACCATGGCCAAGAACTTGTTTCCTCCCTATAAAATAGTGAGTTAGCTGTCTACCTGGCATACATTAGAGACATGAACACTTCCCTCAAGGTAGCCCTGCAGTCGTGGCCTTGACAGTGGCCTCAGTCCACATGTGCAGGGCTTACTCTCATGATGGGACCATCCCCTTGTCCCAAGAGTCCCCACCATTAGGGCTGGCTGACCAGGATTTGGCTTCATTCATTCATTCAGATACTGACCCAGACATTGGGAACTAGGGAACAAGACTAGGCCTCCAGAGCCCCCACCCACTGCTGACAGGGCTGGGGGTACCATGCCTGGGGTGGGAGGCAGGACAAGCCTCTGCCTCGCTGGCCCCACTGATCCCCATCTGGCCCACAGAACCCTGATGCCAACCCACGTCCAACAGCCCAGGACCTGGCAGGGTTCTGGGACCTGCTACAGCTGTCCATCGAGGACATCAGCATGAAGTTTGATGAACTCTACCACCTCAAGGCCAACAGCTGGCAGCTGGTGGAGACCCCCGAGAAGAGGAAGGTGAGCATGGAGCAGTGCGGAGGGGAAGTCCAGGGACAAATTCCTGGTCGGCAATAACGCTGCCCACATCGGTCAGTGCTGCTTGGCTCCCTTCTCCGTGTGTCGTCTTTGAGCTGGGGGCTCACGTCCATCACTGCGTGGGGTCCATGCTTGGCACTCGTCCAGCATGCCGCTCGCTCTGTGTAGTTGAGGCTGCCCCCCTTGAAGCATGCTGTCCTGCCCTGCATGTTCAGAAAAGGGGGATCCCAGGAGAGACCTGCCACCTGCAGCCTCAAGCATCAGTGGTAGACATGGCTGCTGGAACTTGGGAGGCAGCAGAATGGTCTCTTCTCTGGGGCCGTGCCACCGAGAGTACCAGGCTCTGGAGCCAGTTCTACCTCCTTGTGGTGGCCAGCCTCTTCCCTGAGGCTTCCTTCTGTAAACCAGTGGAAGCCAGTGACCCCTACTGGTTATTGGACTGTGCCCCTTGTAAGTTCTAATCCCCTAGCATAGCATGTGAAATGTGACCTGGGAGTTGGAAACCCTAAATTTAAGTCCTGTCTCTGGCTGTGTGACTCAGGCTCCCAATGGTTCAAAGCAGGGGTGGGAACAGCTGATCTGTCTGTCCTTTCCTGCTAGAACATTCTAGGATTCTGAGCTCGCTTTTGCTCCTATGCCTTGTGCTATTCCCACGATCATCGCTTCTGTGGCTTCCTGATTCCAGTGTGTGTTGCTTGTGCCCAGTGCGGGGAGGCTGGGGTGGAGGCTCCAGCTCCAGCATACAGTAGCGGGTAGTGCCACACAGAACGTGGCACCTTTGTTTTATTTTTGTTCCCTCCTCACTGTCTTACTAAAGGAAGAGAAGAAACCACCCCCTCCGGTCCCAAAGAAGCCAGCCAAATCCAAGCCGGCAGTGAGCCGAGACAAGGCCTCTGATGCCGGGGACAAGCAGCGTCAGGAGGCCCGCAAGAGACTCCTGGCCGCCAAGCGGGCAGCTTCTGTGCGGCAGAACTCGGCCACAGAGAGCGCGGACAGCATCGAGATTTATGTCCCGGAGGCCCAGACCAGGCTCTGAGACCAGGAAGGAGGAAGGAAACAAAATCATTAAAAAACCCACATACATAAAAACTAAATGCAAATGGAACAAAATTTTCTCAACCTTTAAGTATGGTTATCCTGTCTAGAGACCCTGAGCCAACTTTCAAATTGATGCATACAAGGGCTCACAATTTGGCTTTTCTGGGTCCCTCTCAGCTTTAGGTTATGAAGATTTCACAACACACAAAGAGTCAACAAAAATCACAAAACTAGAAAACTTTTCTTTTTCCTCTCGCTGGCCGTGGTGGACTAGATAGATGGACTTCAGTTGGCGACTCCCGGCCCAGCCTCCAGACTGCGGTCTTTTTACTTGTTCTATCTGATGAGAACTTAAACTAGCTTGTTTACAAGACAACGACAGTCCAAGGGCAGCCTTGGGCACCTGCCATGTCCTTCCTTCTTTTCCCAGCTACCCCTGCTCTGACCTTGGATTTTCCTTCTTACGTTTTTCTCTTTTCCCTTCAGAGCTCACACAGTGGTCACCATCATGGCAAGCGGCTTTCTGGTTCTCAACCCTTTTTGCGGTTGAGGGCCCAGAGGACTGAGCGATGGACACGTGTCCCCTCCCTCCCCCACCCAGTGCTCACACACGGGCTCACACGCGCGCATGCAGATGGAGGTTCCTCAGGGGGTGCCCGCTGCTGGACCCGCCAGCCCTGGGCAGTGTCAGGCAGGACTTGCCTCTGAGCAGATGAGGGAGGTTTTATCTTTAGGGGGAAACAAGATGAAGCCACAGTTACCATGCTCCAGACTCCCGCCTTCTTCTCCTCTCCAGCCCCTTCTTCCTTCAGCAAAATCTAGGACTCAGAGTGGCTTCCAGGGGGCACTCAAGAGAGGGACCCCATTTTCTAGGGGGCTTGTGTCTGTCCTCGGCCACACGTGTGTATAGTAACCGAGGGACAGGCGGCGATGTCTGTACGTATGTGTACATATGCACATAGACCTTAGAGTGTATATTTAACAAACGCCCATCTGCTCACCCCTGCCCACCAGCGCCGCCGCCGCTGGCTCTCGGGGCACCTGGCAGGAGGCGGGTGTGTGAATAGCATATATTTTTACATGTACTATATCTAGGTGTATGTACAAGTGTGTGTAAAAATATATACCTTGTGTGTAAGCAGCCCTTTTTTTTTTGGTCTCCCACCCTACCCCTTGACCCCATGGGCCCATCTGCCCAGCCTCTTTAGTTTTCTGTTCTATTTTTTTTTTTACCCCAATCATCCTTCTCTCTCCCCTTCCCCCATCCCCACTCCCAGGGTGTCATGAGCCCTGAGCTGCAATGGCCCGGGCCTGCAGGGTAGGGTTGGGGAGGGCAGGATGAAGGCAGGCCACCTGGGCAGGGGCCAAGCCCAGCAGCAAGCTCAGTACACGAGGGGCTGCTCTATACTGTGTATACGACTCTATGGCATTGGAGACATCCTCTTGTCCGGCGCTTGCTGCAGAGGGGGCCCCCCCCCAGGTGAACCAAGGGTCTGCTCTGGGCCCCATTCCAGCTTGGCCGCCGTCTGTGACCTTGGGCAAGTCACTTGACCTCTGTGTGCCTCAACTTCCTCCTCTGTAAAATGGGGACAGTCCCTGCCCCTCCCTACCTCACAGGCATGTTGTGAGAATAAATGAGGTAACGTGTACCAAGGGCTCCTGGCGTTTTTGCAGTGGGATGAGCCAGGCTGGGATAAGCAGGGTGGGAGTGGGTGCCCCCAGAAAACTGAGCCAGACCCCTGCCCAAAAGGCAGCTCTTTGGAGGCAGGTTGACTGGAGTGCAAACCATAATTCCAGCTCTATCATGCACCAGTTCTGTGATCCTGGGCAAAACAGTAAGCTGACTGTCTCACCTGAAAATGAGCATACCACATGCACCTTACCAGCTTCCCGTGAGAAATAAATGCTTAATAGATAGTTGCTATGATGGGAGCCGGGATGGCTGACAAAAGCCACTCTAGCTGATGAGTCACACCCCCACCTGGACAGCTGTATGCACTGAAGCATCTGCTGAGCGCATGGCCTAGCAGACCCAGTGCCAGGAAGGACCGTGGCAGCTGTACGCAGAGCTCACTCTCTGGTGTGGGAGACAGACAATGAACTTGGCATAGATGAGTTCAAGTCTCTGACAGGTGGTAAAAACGAGATGCAGCAAAATAAGGCTGTAGGAACCTACAGCACCAAACTCAGTCTGGGCAGGAGCGCTCTGGTGAAGGATGAATGAGTATTAACTAGCTTGGGGCAGGGGAGGGTGGCAGAGGCGGCGGGAGCTGGGGAAAGTGCATTCCAGCCAGAAGGAACAGCAGTGCCTACCCCTGACAGAAGGAACCTGCCTTTTAGAAAGTTCTTGGACCAGGCTCAGCCTCAGTTACCTGGTCTTCTCCCTTTGCCCGACCTAGCCAAGATGCCAGTGACCTCAGGCCCAGAGGACGCACCGCCCCTGCCTTCCTAGGAGCTACGCTCAGGCTGCCCAGCCTGTCCCCAGCTGGCCCCCTGTGAGCCCCTCCCCCCATGTGGGCCAGACCCAGACCCTCATCCCTGGATCCGGATACACCTCTGTTGGTGGCAACTGACCGCAGATGGTTCAGATTAACTTTTGGGCTGGCACCTTCCTGTCCTATTCCTGCCCTGACACTCTCAGCTGGGCGTGACTGAAGGGTAACTGCAGAGCTGCATTTCTGCAGCCAGCATTGAGCCAGACATTTTGAGCTGTGAAAGCATGCAGAGGCGAGGCCAAGCTGGACTTGAGGGCCACCGTCCAGCTAGCGGCCCAGCTCAACCCCTGATGGTCCTTGGGGACCAGGAGCGGACGCTTAGCCTTTCAGAGCCTGAGTGTTTCTCCTATGGCTGGGGAGGGGCCTTGAAGGTCAGACCAGGGTCTCACAGGGGATCCTGCCTTCCCTGTATCTGAAGCACAGGACAGGGTGGGGGTGTCTAGTGTGCAGCCCCCCAGCATAGCAGCAGAGGAACCAATCCCTTCCCCAGGTTGAAGGAACAGCTTAACAAACACCACACAGCCGTTAGCCAGAATCACCAAGTGTCAACATTTGTGCCATTTGCATTGCCCGTCTTGGATTCCCACTGCGTAGTATTCCCCCAGGCCATGTGAAAATTGATGGAAAAGTGATATTTCATCCTGCAACTCCTAAGAACAAAGACATTCCTGTGCAACCACAATACCATTATCACCCTCAAATTTAACAAAGGAATGTTCCAAGGAGTACCTCCCTTACCTGGAAGGGCACTCAGAGCCTAGTATTAATACTGCCTAAAACACAGTCCATAATCCAGTTGCCCTAATAATGCCCCTTATGGCTTTTCTTTTTTATCCAGGATCCAACTCAGGAGCAGTCAGTGCTATCAGTTACCATCTCTCTTTAGCCTCTTTATTTATTTATTTATTTATTTTTTTTTTGGTTTTTTTTGAGACAGAGACTCACTTTGTTGCCTGGGCTAGAGTGCCGTGGCGTCAGCCTAGCTCACAGCAACCTCAAACTCCCGGGCTCAAGCGATCCTCCTGCCTCAGCCTCCCGAGTAGCTGGGACTACAGGCTGGGACTACAGGCATGCGCCACCATGCCCAGATAATTTTTTCTATATATTTTTAATTGGCCAATTAATTTCTTTCTATTTTTAGTAGAGACGGGGTCTCGCTCTTGCTCAGGCTGGTTTCGAACTCCTGACCTTGAGTGATCCTCCCACCTCGGCCTCCCGGAGTGCTAGGATTACAGGCATTAGCCACCGGGCCCGGCCTTCTTTAGCCTCTTTAAATCAAAAAGCTTCCCCACCTTTGTCTTGTTTTTCAAGATGTTAGCTTTTTAAAGTATCTAAGCATCTTACAGAATGTTTCATAATTTGGATTTGTCTGTTTTATCATGACCAGATTCAGATAAACCGTTTTGACAAGAATATGCCTTAGATGACAGCCCAAGTCCTTGTACTCTGTTCCACCAGGGAGGCATTTGTCACTTCAGGGAAAGGTTGACAGCAGCTTCCCAGAGAAGCTGGGAATGAGTGCTTTTCCAAAGCCTAGTTCCTGAGGGAGAGAGGACCAGGACAGACACAGGAGGCACCCTTCTGAAGGTTGCAGGATGATCAGGGAGGAGGCACAGAGCACAGAGACTGTGAGCCACCCATGGGTCCCTGAGAATCCCACACGGGGCTGCAGGTCTGAGAGCAGGGAGGGCCAGGCTTCCCTTCTAGAAACCCCAAGCTTCCCAGGGCTGCAGGTTTCCACAGTCATTGTGTCCCCACCCTTAGCCTAGAAGGCACAGAGAAGACTCAGCCACTGCCAGGAGCAGCACTGGGTCCAGGGGCCTTATAGATAGGACAAAAAGACAAAGCCACTACCACCAGGGGCCTGAGGGCCAAGGAACATAGGGACCCTGTGTGGGTAAATGCTGTTGAGGAGCACCAGCAGTGGAATGGGGTTTATAAAAGAAATTTTTTTTCTTTTTTTTGAGACAGTCTCACTCTGTTGCCCGAGCTAGAGTGCCGTGGCATCTGCCTAGCTCACAGCAACCTCAGACTCTTGGGCTCAAGCGATCCTCCTGCCTCAGCCTCCTGAGTAGCTGGGACTATAGGCATGTGCCACCATGCCCGGCTAATTTTTTCTATACATTTTTAGTTGTCCAATTAATTTCTTTCTATTTTTAGTAGAGATGGGGTCTTGCTCTTGCTCAGGCTGGTTTTGAACTCCTGACCTTGAGCGATCCTCCCACCTTGGCCTCCCAGAGTGCTAGGATTACAGGCTTGAGCCACCGAGCCTGGCCTATAAAAGAAATTTAAAGTTGTGTTCCCTGCCCCTGCCACATGGTAGCCAGGGGGCAGTTTTCAAAATGCCAATTGGGGTGCATCACCCTCTGCTTAACCCTTCGCAGCCTGTAGGAGAAAACCTGACCTCCTTACTTTGGCCTTGGATGCTGCTGCCAACCTCTCTAGCTACACCTGTGGTGACGGCCCATCCCCTGTGCTCCACCCTCAGTAGCCCCGCACATGGCACCGTAGCCCTCCCCCAATGCAGCTGGCATCTGCTTTTGCCTCTACTCTCGGGTCAGAGGCACTTCCTCAGGGAAACTCCCAAAGTACCTGGTCCAGGCCAGTTCCTGTTCTTTGTTGTTGTCACTGATGTGATAATGCTTTTATCTATGTAACTATACGTGAATATCTCTCTCTACCCAGAAGATGGTGGGCGGCTCCCACCTTTAGGTGGCATGCCCCTGTAGTCCCAGCTTCTGGGGAGGCTAAGGCAGGAGGATCACTTGAGTCCAAGAGTTTGAGGCTGCAGTGTGCTATGATTGCTCCTGTGGATAGCCACTGCATACCAGCCTGGACAACACAGCAGGATCCCTTTCTCTTTAAAAAAAAAATGGTGGGCTCCCAAGGGCAAGAATCAAGTTTTTTCCCCAGGTCTCAGCACTTAGCACAGAGTAGAGCCTCAAGAACTATTTCCTAAATGAAGAACCTTGTCGGGGGAGGGTATCATTTGCAGAGAAGGCGATACTTGAACTGGGCTTTGAAGGATGAACAGGAGTACTCTGAGCTGTGGCAGTGAAAGGCACAGCGAGCACACAGTCAGCGGAGCCCAGGCCCAGAAAAGCCCTTGTGGCCAACAGGGAACATGGGCCTTTGGGGACCCTCAGCTACCTTACGGCTTTAACTTTCTGTAAGACTGACAACTCTCACATCTAAATCTACAACCTGTATCTTTCCCTGAACTCCACACTTCCCACTCAACATCTCCACTTGGATGTCAAAGAAGTAAGTTCAAAACTAACATGTCTACCAACGAATAAAAGTAAAAGGAATTTAGAAGGAGTTAGAAAATCACCATTTGGCAACTATCATCATATAACTGAATCATCAGTGGATGTTAAAAGTACTGAGTGAGAGTTTGATGAGGAATAGAATATTCACAGTCCCAAAGCAGCACCTCACAAATTACTTATTAATGAATATATTAATTACAAAGGGGAAAAGTAGTAACTGTGTGATGGGAAAAGGTACTGGCAGACACTACCTTAACTAGGTGGTCAAAGTTAATTTTACCAGTGATGGAAAAAACTATGACACGTCTCCTGATGTGATGTTACTGAGAAGGGTACAACATACTTGGTATTCCTGACAAAAACGTTTAACCTGAAGGTAATCATGAGAGACACAAAGTACCTGGCCTGGACTCTCAAAAAGTATCACTGTTATGGAAGACAAAGAAAAGCTAAGGAACAGTTCCAAATTAAGTGACTAAAGACATCTCAATAAAATAGCATTTGACAAAATCCAGCAGACGTTCATAAAAAAACACTCAACAAACTAGGAAGAAGAGAGCTTCTGCAAGCTATAAAGGGCATCTACCAAAAATATCCATAGCTAGCATCATATTTAATGGTAAAAGAATCAAAGCTTTCTCCTAAGATCAGGAACAAGACAAGGAGATCCTCCCTCATCACCTCCATTCAACACTGTTCTGGAGGTTCCAGCCAGGGCAATTAGGCAAGGAAATAATTTTTTTTTTAATTAAAAATGAACATAAATAAATGGCATCCAAATTATAAAGAAAGAAGTAAAACTATCTCTATTTATAGATAACATGATTTTTCACATAGAAAAGCCTAAGGTATTTATAAAAGAACAGTTAATAAATGACTTTAGCAAGGTTGCTGTATATAATATCATCATACAAAATTGAGCTATATTTCTACTGTTATATAATAAAAAAATAAATGTTTAGTTTTTGTCCTTGGTTCCTGGCATACAGCTCCTAAACTCTTAGACTCTCTAGAGTGATAAGAGTGTCTTGGCCGGGCATAGTGGCTCATGCCTGTAATCCTAGTACTCTGGGAGGCCGAGGCGGGAGGAATGCTCAAGGTCAGGAGTTCGAAAGCAGCCAGAGCAAGAGTGAGACCCCGTCTCTACTATAAATAGAAAGAAATTAATTGGCCAACTAGAATTATATAGAAAAAATTAGCCGGGCATGGTGGCGCATGCCTGTAGTCCCAGCTACTCGGGAGGCTGAGGCAGGAGGATCGCCTAAGCCCAGGAGTTTGAGGTTGCTGTGAGCTAGGCTGATGCCACGGCACTCTAGCCCCGGCAACACAGTGAGACTCTGTCTCAAAAAAAAAAAAAAAAAAAAAAGGCTGTGTAGTACTAGCATAAAGGTAGACATATATATCAATGAAATAGAATTGAGAATCGAAATAAACCCATACATTTATGGACAACCAATTTTCAACAATGGTACTAAGATAATTCAATGGGGAAAGAATTCTCAACAAATGGTGCTGCAATAAATGGATATCCAAATGCAAAAAAAAAAACAAAAAGGAAATTGAACCCTTATCTCACAGCACATATAAAATTAACTCAACATGTTGGTTGGTCCTAGTGCAGTGGTGTTTACAACTAATTGGTCACAACCAGTTATTGATTCCTTTGTTTCTTCTCCACTCCAACTACTTCACTTGACCAGCCTTTTTAAAATAAAATTTAAAAATTAAAAAAAACAAAAATTAACTCAACGTGGATTAAAGATCTAAATTTAAAAGCTAAAACTATAAAACTCTTAGAAGAAAACATACATGTAAATCTTCATGACCTTGGATTAAGCAATGGTTTCTTGGACATGACACTAAAATCACACACAACCAAAGAAAAAGTAAACAAAATCAACTTCATCAAAGTTAAAAAACATTTGTGCTTCAAAGAATACTATCAAGAAGTGAAAAATTAGCCAGATCTAGTAGCATTTGCCTGTAGTCCCAGCTACTTGGAAGGCTGAGGCAGGAGGATCACTTGAGCCCAGGAATTTGAGGTTACAGTTACAGTGATGACCACTGCAATCCAGCCTGGGAGACAAAGCAAGCAAGACCTTGTCTCTCTCAAAAAAGAAAAGTGAAAAGATAACCCACAGAATGGGAGAAAATATTTGCAAATCATTTCTCTGATAAGGTTATAATAGCTAGAATATAAAAAGAACTCTTGCAACTCCACAACAAAAAATAATTTTTTTTTTTTTGAGACAGAGTCTCACTCTGCTGCCCGGGCTAGAGTGCTGTGGCGTCAGCCTAGCTCACAGCAACCTCAAACTCTTGGGCTCAAGCGATCCTCCTGCCTCAGCCTCCCGAGTAGCTGGGACTACAGGCATGTGCCACCATGTTCGGCTAAAAAACAAATTTTAAAATGGGTAAAGGATGTAAATAGACCGTTTCTCTAAAGAAGATATACAAATATCCAATAAGCATATGAAAAGATGTTCCACATCATTAGCAAAATGCAAATTAAAACCACAATGAGATACTACTTCACACCAAACAGGATGGCTAGAATAAAAAAGACAAGTGTTGGTGAGGAAGTACAGAAATTGGAACCCTCACACATTGCTTGTAGGAACTGAAAAGGGTGCAGCATTGTGGAAAACAGTTTGGAAGTTCCTTAAGAGGTTAAACAGAGTTACCACATGACCCAGCAATTCCACAGGTACATGTATACCTTCTTAAGAAGGTGAGAACATACATAAACTTGTATCTAAATGTTCACAGCAACATTATTCACAATAGGCAAGAAGTGGAAACAACCCAAATATCCATCAATTGATGAATGCAAAAACAAAATGTGCTATATCCATACAATGGAATACTATTCAGCAATAAAAAAGAATGGCATGGTAATCCTAGCACTCTGGGAGGCCAAGGTGGGCGGATCGCTCAAGGTCAGGAGTTCGAAACCAGCCTGACCAACAGCGAGACCTCATCTCTACTATAAACAGAAAGAAATTAATTGGCCAACTAAAAATATATAGAAAAAAAATTAGCCGGGCATGGTGGCACATGCCTGTAGTCCCAGCTACTCGGGAGGCTGAGGCAGGAGGATCACTTGAACCCAGGAGTTTGAGGTTGCTGTGAGCTAGGCTGATGCCACAGCACTCAAGCCTGGCCAACAGAGTGAGACTCTGTCTCAAAAAAAAAAAAAAAAAAATAGAATGATGTACTGATGTGTGCTACAACATGGACGAACCTTGAAAACATTATGTGAAGTGAAAGAAGCCAGACACAAAAGGTAGCACATTATATATGACTGCATTCGTATGAAATTTCCAGAGTAAACAAATC
Source organism: Lepilemur septentrionalis (assembly GCA_963573855.1). Lineage (NCBI taxonomy): Eukaryota > Metazoa > Chordata > Mammalia > Primates > Lepilemuridae > Lepilemur > Lepilemur septentrionalis. Next base: position 49,304 of record CAUYMX010015432.1, read on the forward strand.
AATAAAGACCGAAAGTAGATCAGTCGTTGCCAAGGACTAGGATAAGAGGACAATGAGGAGTGACTGCTAATAGGTACAGGGTTTCTTCTTGGGGTGACGAAAATGTTCTGGAATTACATAGTGGTGATGGTTGTATAACTTCATAGATATACTAAAACCACTTAATTGTACACTTCAAAAAGTAAATTTTATGGTATATAAAGTATATCAATTTAAATTTTTCTTCCAAAAACAAGAGAAACTGGCAGGACATGGTGGCTCACTCCTGTAAGCCTAGCACTTTGGGAAGCCAAGGCCAAAGGATTGCTTGAGGCCAGGAGTTCAAGGCCAGCCTGAGCAAGATTGAAAAATCTCCACAAAAGATAGAAAAATTAGCTGGGCATGGTGGTGTGCGCCTGTAGTCCCAACTACTTGGGAAGCTGAGGTGGGAGGATCACCCGAGCCCAGGAGTTTGTGGCTGCAGTGAGCTATAATCACGACACTGCATTCTAGCCTGGGCAACAGAAAAAGACCCTGTCTCAAAAACAAATGAACAACAAAAACAAAAACGAGAAACCCATGGAACAGGAAAAATATTTGCAAGGGATTAATACCCAAAATATACTTTAAAACCCCTAGAACTCAACAACAAAAAGACTCAAACCACCTGCTTTTTATAATAAAATGGGCAAAGAACTTACATAAATACTTCTCCAAAGAATATATACAAAATGGCTAAAAGCACATGAAAACATGCTTAAGGGAATTTAAAATGGTACAGCCACTGTAGAAAACAGTTAGGACAGTTCCTCAAAATATTGAAAATGGAATAACCACATGATCTAGCAATTACATTTCTGGGCACATACCCAAAAGAACTGAAAAAAGGGACTTGAAAAGATATTTGCATACACATATTCTGGAGCATTATCCAGAATAGCCCAAATGTGGAAGCAACCCCAACGTCCATCCACGATGAGTGCATAAACAAAATGTGCTTTACACACACAATGGAATATTACTCATCCTTCAAAAGGAAAGAAATTCTGACACATGCTACAACATGGATGACCCTTGAGGACACTGCGCTGAGTGAAATAAGCGAGTTACAAAAGGACAAATACTGTATGATTCCACTTACATGAGGTTCCCATGGGTAGTCGCTCCACAGAAACGGGAAGTTGAATGATGGCTGTCAGGGCTGGGAGAAGGGGGGATGGGGAGTAAATGCTTAATGGGCAGTTTCAGCTGGGGAAGATGAAAGAGTTCTGGAGATGGACGGTGAATGTTCTTAACGCCACACAACTGTACACTTAAAAATGGTGAAAATGGTGATTTTATGTTATGCATACTTTATCCCCCACCTCCCCACACACACATACAAAACAAGAAAACAGGGAGACTAAAGAAACATGACAACAAATGATCTTGGGTTGGATCCTGGACCACAAAAAATTTCTACAAAGTACATTATTGGGATAACGAGCATAACCTGAATATGGATTGCGAATTAGATAATTAAATCAATGCTAAAGTTTTTCTGGTTTTGATAACTGTCCTATGAAAAAAGAATCTCCTTTTTAGAAAATAATCACTGAAATATTTAGGGATAAAAGAGCATAATGTATGTAAATTACTCTCAAATGGTTGAGGGGAAGAGATATATATATGTATTATGGAGAGAAAGAATAGAGTGTAATAAAGCCAAATGTTAACCACTGGAGAATCTTGATGAAGGTATACAATGTGCAATTCTCATAACTTTATTGTAAGCTTGGAAAGATTTCAAAATAAAAAGTTTTTAAAAATTAATTTGTCCAAAATAGAACTTCTAATCTCTCTCAAAAGCTGCTCCACCCACAGCTGCCGCCATCTTAGAAAATGACAGCTCTACCTTTCTGGTTGCTCAGACCAAATTCACCGCAGGAGCCATCCCTGACTCTTCTCTTTCACACCAGTCCAACCCCCACCCCCAAGTCCTATTGACTGCACCTTCGAAACACTTCCAGAACCCCAGCCCTTCTCATCGCCTCCATGCCTACCTAGCCTGGGTCAGCAGCACCTCTTGCTTTACAGCTCCTCCTCCAGCTTCCCTCCCCTGGGCCCCTCCAGGCTATTTTCAACACAGCCCCCAAGGGGTTTCTGTCAAACCCTAAGCCAGATGGCACCACACTTCTACTCACAACTCTCAGGAGGCCTACACGGAGCCGCAAGATCGGTCCCTACCGCTTCTGAGGCCTCTGCTCCCACCCCTCCCCACGTCCCACAGCCTTCCCGGGCTCCCCGCCTGCCCAGCGTCCCTTCCTGGGAGGTCCGGGGCAGCCACTCCAGCACAGCACGCACTTCCTCCCAGCTTGGTCCTTCAAGGCATTGAGTAGTGTCGTGTCCCCACGCCAGGGAGCTACTTTCCTTCCACAAAACACACGCTTCCTGAGCGGAGTCCTACAGCAGGTGTCTGCTAACAAACATTTACAGAGCAAGCAAGCAACTGGGTGTTGGAAAGCTTCCTTGGGAACTTCAGCCGACCCTTCTAGTGATAGCTGGCTCTCCCTGGCCCGCCTCTTCCCTCTAAAGAAGCCTTACTTGGCTGGGCGCAAGCCGGGCTCCCACTGCGTGGGCCTGGGCAAGGAGGCGGGGCGGGGAGGGGCTCTCCGTCTAGGCCCCTGGACATCAGCATGGCTCGCTGGAAATGAGGGGGGGCCCAGAGCAACCCCCACCACCTGTCAGGGCTCCCTCAAGCCACCCCGTCACCCCCAGCATCCTCCCCTCCCCACAGAGCCCAGGGGGCGGGGACAGCAGCGAAGGGGACTCACCAGGAGCCCCCTTCTCCCCGCCGCCATGGGTAGAAGCCAAATAAGGCCGGGCCACCCACCCCGCGGCCCCGCCCCGCCGGCCGCGCGCATTCTTCTGCCTTGTAAGGCCCCGGCCGCCGCGCCCCGCCCAGCCCCGAGAGCCCAGACCCGACGGCCGCCGGCTCCACACACCCAGCGAGCGAGCGCCTTCTCCGTACCAGGTGGGAGCACGCCCGGCCGGCCGGGCCTGGGTGTCTAGAGTAGGGGCACTGACAGCCCGGCCAGACCCGGCTGTCACGGGGCGGGGGCAGGCCCCAGGACCAGGATGTCGGAGGGTCTGCTGGGCACGGACGGGGGTGGGCTGGGGCTGCCAGTCTGCTCGGGAGGGTCAGGGACTCTGGCCTGGGGCTGGGCAGCAGGGAGACTCTTCTGTACTCTGGGAAACAGTGGTCCTTCAGCGAGGGAAGGAGACTGTCCAGGCTCTGCCCCTCTGCTGAAGAGCTAGAGGGGCCACACCCAGAGGTCCTGGGTGCCAGGGTGAAAGGGTGCCAGGGAGAGCGCTGCGATCAAAGATGCCCCCCTGATCCGAAAGTGCGTGTGTGTCACAGATGAGGAGACAGCCCTGTTGGCTCTGTGCCCCACAGAGCATCCCTGTCCTTCCCCCATTTCACATCCCCACAGCCTGGGGCCCTAGAGAGGAACAGAGATCAGGGCACTCTCCCTCCACACCGCCTCGGCCAGGGCTTCCTCTGTGGGCCGTCCACCCATATACCTGTGGGTGGGGAAGGTCTGGACTCACTTCCAGGGGACTGGACAAGAACTCAGGGCTGGGAGAACCTGGGCCCTGCTCCTTTCCAGCCTGGGAACAGCTGGGTAACAGATGAGGTGAGTTCACAGGGAGGCACTGGTGTCACCAACAGTAGAGACTGTGAGGCAATTGGGGGGCACAGGCCTGGTCTGGCTTCAGCCCAGGTCTTTGCAGTCACGGTGGGATTTTGGATACCAGTACTGGGGAGATGGCATCTAGTCCTAATACCAGGCCAAGTGTCCGCAGTGTTTGATCCCTGGTGTCCAGGGCCCCTGCAGTGGAAAGTGGTCGCTCGAGGGCTAAAGGCCCAGCCTGCCCCTGACTCTAGTCCCTCAGCCACGCCTAGAAACCACGTCTGGTCACGTAGAGCCCTTAGCCACTCAGCTGCCACAGGCCCACGGTGAGCCACTTAGGATGGATGTTTCCTTTTCTGTTCACACCTCAAAGACACCCACTGTCCCAAACCTAGTTCAGGAGTCCTGGCTTCTAGTTGACCTCCACCCTTTCATGGGCATGTCACTTCCCATCTTGGGCCTATTTTTTTAACTGCACCGTGCCAGGGACCCCAACTCATACCCTGCTTTCCACAATTGCCAGAATGGACGTGGTGGCCTTGTGCAAACCCTTGAGTACAGGGCATCCAGCCCCGTCATGGCTCCACCAGGGACGAGGGTGGGGCTGGGGTAGCCATGAAGGCAAAGGAGCCCAGCCAGGCTCAGACAGAGAAGCGGGTGGGCCTGGCCATGCATGCCTTAGAGCTTTGGGGACAGGAAGGAGGTGGGGACAATGTTGGCCATCGTAGCGTTTGCTGGGCACAGTGGCCTTCTACGTGAGTGGCCTTCTGTGAGGGCTATGAGTCAAAGTTCCCAGAGAACATGGGCTGAGGGAAGGATCAGGCCCCTCCAAACCACAGCAGAGGAGGGGGCCAGCTTCTGGGGACAATGCCACTCCCTGCCCTCAGCACCTTCTTTCTTCCACCCAGGTCACAGGTGAGAAGGGCTTCTAATACCCACCCCCACCTCCTCCCATCCTCCAACCATGCAAGAAAACTGAGGGTCAGGTGTGTAGGTCCATGGGACACAGGCAGTCACTGTCTTGTGACCCTGCGGACCCACTGGGGCCCAGCTCAGGGTTTAAGATCTCTAAGGCCAAGATCAGTAATGACTAGAACAGGGTCATGGGTTGAAGGCCTGGAAACAACTTGACGAGAACACACAACCACCCAACTTGGGGTGAGAACAGGCAGCACAGGCAGAGGTGAGGTCCAGAGCAGAGGAAAGGAGGGGTCAGCGGTCCTAGGGCCTCGGCCAGGCCCATCACTGCCCAGCTGAGGGGAAGAAGGCACTAGGTCTTCTGGCACATAGTCCCCACAAACTGTGACAAGATCATGGAATGAGTCCCTTGCCTGGCCTCAGTTTCCCCACCTGTACAGTGGGGGCTGCAGACTGGCCGCAGCTGCCCTCACACAGTCATTCATTAAACAAGCATTAGCCCCACTGTGGCCCGCGATTGGGGTAAATTGGGGATTCACGCTGGCTCCGATTATGAGGGAGAGAGATGTGTAAATGATTGCAGTCAAAGCAAGGGTGAGCGGAACAGCTCCTGCGGGGGCATCTCAAGAATTGGGCTGGAGGAGGAAAAGCACTGCAGGAGGAGGGACCAAGGAGGAAAGTCGGGGGGTGGCTGGGGAACAGCAGAGGTCAGCTTGGCAGGATTACGGATCACAGAGGGACACAGTGAGGGTGCCTGGCCAGTCACAAAGAGGCCAGGAGGGGTTCACCCAGGGCCTTGAATGCCAGGCTGAGGGGCGCACACTTGTTCTGGGGGGAGGCAGGAACTTTCAAGGGCTACAAAGTCACAGGTGCAGATGTGGGTCTCGGAGTGGGAAAGATGGGCGGGTGGCTAACAAGCCAGGTCTAAACAAGGGTGACCAGGAGCTGGGGTTCTCAGCTTGAGGGAACTTCACGCCCGATAAGCACTGAGGAGTAGGTCCCAGGATCAGCCTATCACCCTCCCAGGGGCTGGTCAAGCTCCTTGAGGTGGGTGGGTGGGGGGCAGATGGTCCAGAGCCTACTGGAACCTGCAACAGGCAGCACAGAAGGATGGAGAGGACATAGCAGGAGGAGGAGGAGGAGAAGGAGGAGGAGGAGGAGGAATGTCAGGAATGCAGGGCTGTTGACCCAGTGCCTTGGGTGGGGGGAGCAGGGAGCCTGCAGGGCAGCTGAGAAGGGGGCTGCTCACTGCTTCTCGCATGTTAACCCACCTCTGGCACTTGGAGAGAGAGATGGACAGTGTAAATGTTATTAAGGATTAAAGGAGATAAAATAAACCATGTTAGTAGTTGGTTCCAAGCCCAATCCTAAGTGTTTTCCCCAAACAGTCACAGCAAAAATAGCATACTCCATGGCTGGCGCTGTTCCAGAGGCTTTCAGGCACAAAGTCAGTAAATCCCCACTGCTGGGCATTCCTCATGGCCCATTCCCAGGACACTCAGGCGGGAGAGGTAGAGGAAGTTGTTCAAAATCACACGTGCTCATCTGCTTTTGTGAAGAAATGGATGGCAGGAGCCCCAAGCCTGTGGAGGCCTTTGAATGCTAAAAGCCCATCTGGAGGAAGCTAGAAGATTCTCCTGGCCCAGACTCATATGCTCCCCACCCCCTTCCTGCAGGGAAGCCCCACCACCAACTGAAGCCAAGATGTCCAGCAAACGGGCCAAGGCCAAGACCACCAAAAAGAGGCCACAGAGGGCCACATCCAATGTCTTCGCGATGTTTGACCAGTCCCAGATCCAGGAGTTTAAGGAGGCCTTCAACATGATTGACCAGAACCGTGATGGCTTCATTGACAAGGAGGACCTGCATGACATGCTGGCCTCGATGGGTGAGCAGGGACGGGGATTGGTGGGGTCTCAGTGGGGCCCAGGCAGGGCTGCTCCTCATTTATAGAGCACCTCCTGTGTAGTGAGACATGTGGCACCCACCCTAGAGAACAGCTGCCATAACTTCATCTGTTTAATAGTCAAACTGAGGCACAGCGCAGTTTGGGGATTTGCCTGAAGTCCAGCTTAGCATCTGAACCTAGATGGGCTGCCTCCAGAGCGGGACCGTCGAGAGCAGATTTGTGTTGGGCTGCCTGGTAACATTTCATTTAAAGAGAGGAATCAGGGCTGGTGCGGTGGTACACACCTTAGTCTCAGCCACTCAGGAGGCTGAGGCAGAGGGAACGCTTGAGCCCGGGAGTTCGAGGTTACAGTGAGCTATGATGATGCCACTGCACTCCAGCCTGGGCAACATAGTGAGACCCTGTCTCACTAAATAAATAAATAAATAAATAAGTAAATAAATAAAGAGAGGGATCAGTATCTAATTGAAAGTTTGAACTGTACAGACTTTCCACTGTACAGATGGGAAAACTGAGGCCTAGAGGGGAGGCCAGAGCACCTCCCCTCCTTCAGCGGTCACCCATCCCAGGTGCTCGGAGTCTCTCTCACCCCAGTGACTTCCTCAGAATCGGGATCTTAGAGCTGAAAGAGCTCAGGAAACAAGTCCAATTTGCCAGAGACCACACCCTGCCTGTGTGCCCTGCTCACCTCCCTGTCCACGTGCTGGCCACACAGCCACTCTCAGCCCATTCCTGGCACAGCCTCCGTCAGGTGAAAGCATCTGGCCCAGACACTGGCAGTGGGGGGGAAAAGTCTGGGATTGGGGGAGGCACCCGGTGATGGTCAAGCCACAAGCTTTGGTACCAGACAGCCCTGAGTCAGTCCCCAGCCTTCCCCTCCCTGTGTAATGGTGACCATGGCCCTCGAGTACCCACCAGGCATCTGGTGGGAGGACCAGCCAACCCTGAGTGGGAGGGCTGACGGGACACTGCTCCCTTTTCCTGGCTTCAGGCTGGGCTCACTTGCCCAGTGTCACAGATCCAGGACTTGCAAGTTCCTCACTTGCAAGTTCCCTCCCCCGAGGTTGCTAGCAGGGACTGAACTCCAGTGCCGTCATCTGGGACCCTCCCAGCCCTGGCCTGGTGAGAGGAGGGGCTGGCCCTGAGTGCCCCACTAGGGTCCTGATGTCATGGCTCCTCTCAGGCTTCAGCTTCCCTGACCATCCCCTGGGACACAATGGGATATGTGATGCTCAGAGGAGGCAGGGACATAAAGACTCCTTAGCACCCCACACTTAGGCCCCTAAACCCTGAGGCTTTATGACAGCTTTAGATGTCAACCCAGAAAAATAGGCATGTCTGTAGCTCATGTCAGCGGGTCTGCAGATCAGTCATGGCCTCCTGGTTAAGAACATCATCTTCAGGTTAAAAAAACCCAAAAAACAGAAGCAGCAAATAAAATAATCAGCAGCACCAGCCCTGTAGGTATTATCTTGAATCTCAAAGCAATCTACTGGATAGCTGTGATTATCATTCTCACTTTACAAATGCAGAAACCGAGGCTCACAGAGGTTAAGTAATTTGGCCAAGGTCATGCAGCTACTAAGTGGTAGGGCTGTTCCAGTCACTGTTAGGAGCGTCTTACAACCATTGTTTTTTTCATCTTCACAATTCTAACAGATAGGGAACCCTAGGCACCTGTGTGACAGCAGAGCACTGTGCCTAGACTTTGGGGTTAGGCTGCCTGGGTTCAAATGCTGGGTCCACTCCTTACTTGCTATGTGACCTTGGAAAAGTCACCTCACCTCTCTTTGCCTTGGGTCCACACCTGTGAAGGGGGTAAGAACGCTGACCTCACAGGACGGTGAAAGGTAAATACAATAAGGCACACGATACTCCGGACGCAGCGAGCAGCGAGCAGACGGCGGCGCTGACTGCGCTTTAGAAAGCATTCCCGACCGCTGACACGCTCCCAGAGGAGGAAACCAGCAGAGGCAGCTGAGAACTCCTGGCACCCACTGCTGTGGCTGCTTGGGCGCTATGCTTTACAATCCACCAGCTTACTCTCACCCATCTCTCACACGGGCTGCAAAGGGAGGGGGAGGGGAAGGGGAGGCCCAGGCTGGGGACAGAGGGCCCGGGGATGGCAGGCACGAATGTCCCACCTGCCACAGGGAAGAACCCCACGGATGAGTACCTGGAGGGCATGATGAGCGAGGCCCCGGGGCCCATCAACTTCACCATGTTCCTAACCATGTTCGGGGAGAAGCTGAACGGCACAGACCCCGAAGACGTGATCCGCAACGCCTTCGCCTGCTTCGACGAGGAGGCCTCAGGTCAGTGGTGCCCGTGCACGAGAGTGGGGCCAGGCCAGGGGCTGGCAGTGGTGGGGCCCGGCCTGCCCTGGGCCTTCAATGCCCCTGTCCCAAAGGCCAGAACAGACATCACCATCTCCTGGTTTCTGTTGCCAGAAGCTTCCTTGTTCTCTCCCCCAAATGCTAAACCAGAAAAGTCCATATCCACCAAGGTGTCTGACTTCTTGATCTCACCTGTTGGTCTAACACATACTCTCCCTCTGCTTTAGACCTTTCCAGAAATCACACCATTCCATGCCTTTCTTGCCCACGAGGCAGAGAAACCAATCCCCCATCCTCAGATCTTCCCAAGGACTTTATGTCCCACAGCTGATTTTCCCCCCGCACGTGCCACGCCAGAGTGACGGTGGCAGCAGTAACACTGCTGTAGCCCCCATAGGCCTGAGCACGTTCACAGCATTTTCCTGACTACCTTCACAGTCCCTTACCAGGCTGGCGTATTTCTATCCCCATTTTCCAGATCAAACAGGCAGAGAGGTTCAGAACCTTGCCCAAGGTCACACGCCAGGGAGGATGGGAAGCAGCATTCCAGCCCAAGCGGTGGCACTGCAGAGCTCCTGCTCTTCCGGCAGGATGTACGCAGCACCCCCCGCACTCACAGCCCCACATTCCCCGCAGAAGCACCTTTCAGACAGTCCCACTGCAGAACTCTCCCCTCTGGGACCCTGGCGAGCCTGCCTGCCATGTCCTCATTCCTTCAAACTGATCACAGATTAGGGTTGTGCCTCCCTGGCCCTTCCAGGTTTGGGAAAGTTGGCGGGGGACTGAGGGGTAGGGGTCGCTGTGTGCATCCAGCCCAAGTTCCTGCTGTTGTGGGCCTGGCCCTGCCCCTAGGTTTTATCCATGAGGACCACCTACGGGAGCTGCTCACCACCATGGGTGACCGCTTCACAGATGAGGAAGTGGACGAGATGTACCGCGAGGCACCCATTGATAAGAAAGGCAACTTCAACTACGTGGAGTTCACCCGCATCCTCAAACATGGTGCCAAGGACAAAGATGACTAGGCCACCCCAGGCCTCCCAACACTCAGGCCCCTGTCCCAGTCACCCCCTCCCCACACACACTTGTCTGTACCAGCCCCATGCCCACGACCCCATAAGACCCTTGTAGGGGCAGATCCCAGTGGAGGCAACAGGCCAAGAGAAGTACAGCACCAGCGAAGGGGCACGTGGCCAATTGGAGGCAAGTGTTCCCACCGTGACCCCGGAGACCTGAGAGGGAGTCTCTGACCCCTCCAAGGAAAGACCATCTGGGGAGATGGGGCAGAGGGCAGGACCTGGAGGCACCAAGGGAAGGCCGCTCAACAGAGCCCAGGCCTCAGTGGCAGCCTGCCCATTCCTACACTGGCCCCCAGCAGGAAGGGGCCCTGTGTCCCAGTATCTATCAGACACCACTTCATGTGCACCCACACACAAACACAAGTCCACCAAAGTCCCCTCTCAGAGGACAGGACACCAGACCCCTCCCCTGCACCCTGTCCAGCCACCAGAGCACACCCACCCACCATGGGACTGTGCTCAATCAAGATGATGCACACAGAGTGGATGTTTGTCCCAGGGGAGGCAGAATCTCCAATAGAAGGCTGAGCACTGCTGTGGCTGTGTGTGTCTATGGTTGGGGTAAAATAAGAGGTCCCCTAAACCTGAAACGCCCTCCCATCCTTCCTGTCACCCCCAGTGGCTGCCCCAATCCCCCCTTCCTGGCCAGAAGAAGGGCTGGGGGCCTCCAGCCATAGGGACCCTGAAGCCTCGGGGCCAGAGTCCCTTAGTGAGGGGGCTCCATGCCTACCTCAGACCAAAGCAGCAGGGGAGGGGGACAGAGGGAGGCGAGCCTGTTGGCCTCGGGGCTCATGGGAGGGAGAAGACAGAGTGGGAGGGACCCATGGGAATCAGCACCACCACTCCCGGTGGAGACTTCTGGATCTCTGGGACCCCCCAATGCTCCAGGAAAGCCAGCACTCCTGGAAGAATAGGGAGGCTTTGGGAACAGTGATGGGGGCATTCCCATAGTGGGGCGTCAGGGTAGAGGTGGGAATGAGGGGGTTACCAGCTCTCCGACTTGGCTGCACCCTCTGCAGCTGGAGGATCAGTTCAGCCACAGGACCAGCAGCACAACAGGCCATAGCTCTTTATATGATTATGTGTGCAGGACAGACGGTGCCAGGACCACTGCTACATAATGAATGATGGGGACACTAACAACAGTGCCTGGGGCATAAAAAGGGCAGAAGTATTGGCTGAATGGTTGAACAGAGAGCCAAGAGGGGCAGGGACTGCCTGAGGTTGCCTGGTGGGTCTGGGCAGAGTGAGGGCTGGACTCTCCATGGGGCTCAGGCTGGGGCTGCACCCACCTCACATGACCCCAGCCAAGGTCAGTGACTCACTGCTGGACCTCTAGAGCTGCCTTCTCTAGAGGTCACCCAGAGCCGAGGGAGTGCTGTGCACCAAGAGGACCCTGCACCAGCACAGGAGACCCCAACCTCCCACAGGCCTCTGCCCCACCTCAGCACCAGGCCCTGGACAGAGCCCAGATGAAACTCATCTTGAGTCCAAACTGAGCCCAAAAAGTTCCAAATCAGGCCCAAATACATCCCCAATTCACTCCCAACCACACCCTGGCCCCTGGCCCCAGACTGTAGGCTCCCAGCTGCACACAGGCCCCTGAGCAACTCAGCCTGGCCACCCCACTCACTGCTGCCAGTCCCAAAGCAGGGTGGGAGGGCAGCTCTGGGTGTCCTCCCAGAGTTCTGGCCAAACATGCTCAACACCAAGGCCACAGGGTCCTCTTGGCAGAGCCACTGCAGCACCAACGGCCTTTCTGGAAAAAGGCAGGGACATGTCATCAGGATTCCAAGCTCAGTTTGCGATGCTGTCACTAGCCTATCACTCTTCACTCAGAGAGATGGGAGAGCTCACATCTGGGTGGGGACAGGACAGGACAGAGTCAGTCCAGCCTCACTGGTTTCAGAAATGGCCTGGGGGCTCATGGAACCCCCAGAAATGGAAAAGGAAAGTACTCTGGGTAGGGTAGGGCAGGACCAGCAGGAATCTGCAGGGCAGAGGAGGAGGGAAAGAGAGGGTGCTTGGTGTATAGAAACCGCCTGAGCCACGGTCTGGGAGCAGGAATGCATAGGGAATGCACAGGGCGTGCTGGGAGCAGGGGAAGAAAACAGTTTTTCATGTCAGGAACTGACCTATTAAGATCGTAGCAGCTTTTCAGGAAAAAAAGAAAAAGACGACACTAATGGGTTTTATTTATCTCAGGCAACATTTAGATGTAACAGTGAAGTACTCTCAGAGTTTCAAAGTCTAGCACAAAACCCAGAAGCCACAAACAAAAAGAATGATGGATTTAAATGCATGAAGACTAAATATTTTCTGTAGGACTAAAGAAACCATAAACAAAGTTAAACACTAAATGCAGACTAAAAGAAAATATTTGCAGAATACTTAACAAGGCTGGGCACAGTGGCTCACGCCTGTAATCCTAGCACTGTGGGAGGCCAAGGCTGAAAGGCTGCTTGAGGTCAGGAGTTCAAGACCCCCTCTCTAAGAAAAAAAGAAAAATTAGCTGGGTATGGTGATGTGCGCCTGTAGTCACAGCTATTCAGGAGGCTGAGACAGGAGGATCACTTGAGCCCAGGAGTTTGAGGCTCCAATGAGCTATGATTGTGCCACTGTACTCCAGCCTGGGCAACAAAGCAGAACCTTGTCTCAAAAAAAAAAAAAAATTAATGATACTTATCTATGAGGAGCTGCAACAATTCAATAAGATAAAGACAGCTCAGTAGGAAAAAATGGGCAAATAATATGAAAGGGAATCTCAGAAGAAATACAAACACTTAATAAGCATATTTTCAGGAGGCTGAGGCAGGAAGATTGAGGCCAGAAATTCAAGACCAGCCTGGACAACAAGATCTCTCGCTATGTTGCCCAGTGTGGCCTCAAACTCCTGGCTTCAAGTGACCCTCCCGCCTCGGTCTCCTGAGTAACTGGGACTACAGGCATGAGCCACTATGCTTGGCCTTATTTACATCTTCTTTAATAGCACTTTGAGTTTCGTAATTTTACCTTAGGTCTTGCATATCTTTTCATTTTCTACATGGGGTCTTCTACAGAGCAAAAGTTTTTAATTTTAATGAAGTATTACTCAAAACTGTCAAGGTAATAAAAAAAATCACCAAAAATTGGAAACAATCCAAATATCCTTCAAATGGTAAATGGACAAACAACACTGGCACACCTGTTCAGTGGACTGCTTGCTACTCATCAATGCAAAGGAAACTACCATCTGCTGGTGCACACACGACACGGATGAATCTCAAACATAACATGCTAAGTAAAAGGCTACACATGGTACAGTTTCATTTATATGACGGTCAGGGTAAGGCAAAACTATAAAGACAGAAAACAGCTTATGGGCCAGAAAATAGTGGTTGCCAGGAGGTAGGAGTGGGAAGAGAGATTGACTGTAAAGGGGCATGAGGAAATTTGGGGGTGATGGAACCATCCTGCATCTTGATTATGGTGGTGATTACATGATTGTATGCACTCATTAAAACTCATAGAAAAAGGGTGGAATTTTACTGTATTAAAAAAAACACAAGGAATTAACATCTAAAATATTACAAGAAAAAGTTGGAGAATCCAATAGAAAAATGGGTAAAGCATATAAGTAGGAAATGCATCAAAGAGAAATTTCAAAGATCCAGACTGGGCACGGTGGCTCACGCCTGTAATCCTAGCACTCTGGGAGGCTGAGGCAGGTGGATCGTTTGAGCTCAGGAGGTCAAGACCAGCCTGAGCAAGAGTGAGACCCTGTCTCTACTAAAAATAGAAAGAAATTATATGGACTACTAAAAATATATATACAAAAAATTAGCCGGGCATGGTGGCACATGCCTGTAGTCCCAGTTACTCAGGAGGCTGAGGCAAGAGGATCACTTGAGCCCAGGAGTTTGAGGTTGCTGTGAGCTAGGCTGACACCATGGCACTCTAGCCCAGGCAACAGAGTGAGACTCTGTCTGAAAAAAACAAAACAAAACAAACAAACAAACAAACAAAGATTCAGCAAGTACCATATACTAACATATGCTCAACTCACTGGTACAGCGGTACAGGGTGATTGGTTCCAGGACCCCAGATACCAAAATCCATGGATGCCCAAGTCCCATATAGAATATGGCACAGTATTTGCATATAACCTACATACATGTCTAGATGACTTATAACCTAATACAATGGAAAGGCTATGTAAATAGTTGTTATACTGTATTGGCCTTTTAATTTGTATTATTTTCATTGTGGTATTATTATTTTTTGTGGTTTTTTCCCCTGGATATTTTTGATCCCTGGTTGATTGAATCTGTGGATGTGGAACCTGCAGATATGAAAGGCTGACTGCATTCAGAAAAAATGCAAATTAGAAACAGGAGGCTACTTTATACCTATCAAATTGTCAAAAATTAGAGCGAGAGGGCCAGGTGCAGTGGCTCACGCCTGTAATCCTAGCACTTCAGGAGGCCGAGGAAGGAGGATCACTTAAGGCCAGGAGTTCCAGACCAGCCCAGGCAACATACCAAGACCCTGTCTCTACAAAAAATAGAAAAATTGCTGGGCACAGTGGCATGCACCTGTAGTCCCAGCTACTTGGGAGGCTGGGGCAGGAGGATCTCTTGAGCTCAGGAGTTTGAGGTTGCAGTGAGCTATGATGATGCCCCTACACTTTAACCAGGACAACAGAGCAAGACACTGTCTCAAAAACAAAACAAAACTGGAGTGGTCATGAACTTGGTGTGAGGCTGAGACTGGTGTGAGATGAGAGAAGTGCCAAGGGCCAAGTGATGAACTCAGGGCTGTCTAGGCCACTGGAAGAGCCTGGATAGGACTATAAATGCCATAGGAACCCCTGGAAAGTTTTAATCAGGGAGAGACAATTTCATTTTTATTGGGCAATTACTATGGGCCTTGTGCCAGGCTCTCTAACATACATGGATTACTGCATTTTATTCTATATAACTACGCCACAGAGAGGGGCTATTTTTAATCCAATTTCATACTGAGGAAACTGAAGCAGGAAAAGTTTAAATGACCAAGTTTTAAATGTCAAGGTCACAAAATTAATAAGAGTAATATCCACACTCAATCACTGCTTAGGATGTTGCATAAACAAATAATGGTTCTCCTGAAAGTGGTGGAAGAAAAAGAAAAAAGAAAACAAATAATGGCTTATATTTAATGAGCAATTACTGTATGCCAGGCAATCTGATTCTAGAGCCCCTGCAGTTTCCAAATCACTGGCCAGGAAAGGGATCTTTTTAAAGAATTCCTCTGGCTGTAAAATTATTTGGACAAATCCCTACTCATCTCTGGGCTTCAGTATTGTCACACACAAAATGGAAAGGCTGGACTAATGTCATGATACATGACAGCAAAAGTATCAGTATCCCTGCCTTGGCCTGGAGAGAGGCAGTGGTAAGCCCAGGGTCAGCCAGCCACTCCGGACCAAAGAGCTGATAATTCCCAGCCCAGGCTGCTTTCCGGATGCCAGCAGCCTCTCGAGGACCTCCAAGGCCCCTTGAATCTCAAGATATTAGGACCCCATCTCAAGGGGCCAGCAGCCCAGGCCCTCCAGCTGGCTCATAGGCACCTGGTCTAAAGAGCCCTTTTCTTCAAAGCAAGCACTCAGGGTGAGAGAGCAGTGATGGCCACAGGCAACCAGAAAGGACGTCATAGGCTGCCATCCCACCCACCTGGGCCCCGCCTGATCCCCACCCCCACCCCCCCCCCAGAGTCACCCTGGAAAACCCACTGACTATTTCCAGCACATCTGCCAAATAAACGGAAATGGCAGAACCAGCTTCATCTGGTCACTGTGAAGTTGGGAGTTACTTTATATAACATAATCACTGAGCATGGGACCTGATTTTAGTAAACTACCAGCCCCCCTCCCCTGGCTAGAAATAAACTTCCCATAAGAGCTAAGGTGTGCCTTCCCTAGGGCTGGTTTCCCTTTTTTCTCAGGACAGTATGGAAGGCCCACTGCATGTAAAATCCCACACTAGGCTCAGGATAGGGACACCTGGTATGAGCCAGGACCTTCTCTGTGTATCAAAATATATGTGAGGAAGCTGGGCATGGTGACATGTGCCTGTAGTCCCAGCTACTCAGGAGACCAAGACAGGAGAAACACTTGAGTCCAGGGGTATAAGGCCGGCCTGGGAAACATAGCGAGACCCTGCCTCTGAAAAAATTTTTTTAATTAAAAAAGTTAAAAAAAAATCTGAGGAAAGAAATATATTTATTATCTGCATAAACTCGGGCAAGTTATTGTTCCTTCTGAAGTCATTTCACCATGATATAGGTTTTCATCTATAAGATGGAGATAAACATCCACCTCATAAGGCTGTTTGTCAGGATGAAATGAGTTTATGAAGTGTGTAGAACAGTGCCTGGTACATAGAAAGGGCTGCATAGTTATTAAACAAAATGAATTTTAAAACACACATGTTGAATGTGACCCAAACATGGTTTTACAGGAGATAACATTTTGGTTATGTAAATACAGTTCAGAGGATTCTGCTAGGAAATCACAAGCTCTGGAAAGGACAAAATCCCAAAAGCTAAGCAAAAGTGGCACTGGTAAACAGTGATACAGACTGAGTATCCCTTATCTGAAATGTTGGAACCAGAGTGTTTCTGATTTTGGATTTTGGAATATTTGCATATACATAATGAGATACCTTGGGGATGGAACCCAAGTCTAAATATGAAATTTATTTATGTTTCATACACACATACCCTGAAGGTAATTTTGTACAATATTTTTAATAATTTTGTGCATGATACAAAGTTTTGACTGTGACCCATCATATGAAGTCAGGTGTAGAATTTTCAGAAAGTGTCAAATTTTGGAGCATTTAGGATTTCAGGTTTTCAGATCAGGGATGCTCAACCTGTACATCATAAGAAACAAAACACACTGGATTTGCTGGCAAATGAAGCCCCACTCAATATGTACAAAGGTGTAAAAGTAAATACCAGGACTGCATCCAAGCGGATGACAATAAAAAGCAAGACACAATGCAAAAATATACTGAAAGAACTTCTACCCAGTACTTGGAGCAAAAGTAAATATGTTAGTATCAACAAACTCAGGCACAAAGCTATAAAACCTATCCTTGCTGGAATGGTGTGTCACACTTTGCCACTAGGGGTCGCCCAAGGTCACTGAGCAAATTGGGGACAGAGCACTCGGAAATCCTGGCCCCAGTCTGCTTTCCTGGGTACCAGCTGCCTCTTCAGGAGCGGTGAGATCTCTGCAGCTCCAAGATGGGAGGATGCCAACTCAAGGGATCACATGAAGTCCCAAAGAGCCCCAAGGGCCACACTTTGCACTGCTGTCTTCCAGCCACGACACTGGCATATATTGTAAGGCATCAGGGAAATTGCAGAATACATTTTTTTTGGAAAAGGGTGCAAATGAGGTATATGCCAACAAATAGAATATCATCCCCACTTTATAGGTGAGGAAACTGAGGCTTAAAGAAGTAAAGCAACCTGTTCAGGATCGCACTGCTGGGGAGTATCAGAACCAGATTCAAACCCAGCTGAGTCAGAGCTTTGTCACTTGGTTACTGTACTCCCACCCCAGACAGGTCTGGGAAAGGGACAGACGGGTGAGGAGAGCGTCTGAGGGATGGGTTATGAAGGAATGGCTATTTCCTCCCCCAGAGACCCTTCATGCCTTCCCCAACTGGTCCAAGAGAGCTGGCCAGGCACAGTGGCTCACGCCTGTAATCCTAGCACTCTGAGAGGCCGAGGCAGGAGGATTGCTTGAGCTCAGGAGTTCGAGACCCGCCTGAGCAAGAGTGAGACCCCACCTCTACTAAAAATAGAAAAAAATTAGCTGGGCAGGGTGGTGCGTGCCAATAGTCCCAGCTACTTGGGAGGCTGAGGCAGGAGGATTGCTTGAGCCCAGGAGTTTGACGTTGCCGTGAGCTAGGCTGACGCCATGGCATTCTAGCCCAAGCAACAGAGTGAGACGCTGTCTCAAAAAAACAAACAAACAAAAAAACAAAGCTGTCTCTTTTCCCCTACTGAGCCATGACAGTTGGGGATGGGGTCTGAGGTGTTTTCTTGGGCCTCCTTCCTAGCAGGACCCCCACAGCTACACACTCAGTTTCTTCATTCAGCAAGGGCTCCTGAGCCCCACCCAGAAGTTTCCATCTTCAGTTCTCAACTATGACTTGATTTTCTCCCCATCAAGGGCCCAACCTCCCTCAGCCCCTCCTCAAACCCAGTCAGCACTAAGACCAGAATCCCATCCAAGTCTCCAGATGTGTCCCATTGCTCCTACCCAGGCCTAGAACCTCTTTATCCAGACTTTAAACTTCATGTGAACTACCGTGATTGCCTTTTTTAAAAACTGAAATATAATTCATGTGTAGAAAGATGCATAAATTTTAAGCACAAAGCTCTATGAACTGCCATGACCTCTTAACTGGCCTTCCTGGTTCCCCTTGGCCTGCCTCTCTTCCCCACTCCACAGTTTTGGGTTGCTCTTTCCAAGTCTGTCTGACCAGGTCACTGTGCTGGTCAAAGCCCTAAAGATAAAGATCTACAGAAACAGAATTATAAGCACTTCTCACCTTTGAGAAAGAAAAATACAAAGTCAGATCTAAATCTGCCTTTGAGGAAGGAATTCACTTTAGTCAAAGAGAAACTACTGGGCACAAGGTAGTTAGTTGGACCTTAAAGAATTTTGTTTATTCAGATGCTGAGATGTAAAATGGCTCCATCTGGGATGATGAGAAAGTAAATTTACAATCCAGCCAACAAAGAGCATAATTTAACTGAATAATGGAAGCTGGTGGCGAACTTAAATTTGATGTCTGATTAAATTAACCGTTTGTGGTTGTTGGGTTTGCTTCTCTTTATCATTGCTCTCTGTCCACGTCCCATAGTTGTGTGGGGTTTTTAAAAACCATATCATTTAGCCACTGTAAGGGCATAATGAAATTAGTTTGAGCAAATGTTCCTTCATGCCCCTTTTTAGCCAAGCCCCTCTCCCACCCCTCAACCCGGACAATCCTTGATCTCCTCTTTATAAATTTCTTTGCTGTTTCTAGAATTTTATATGAATGGGTCATACAATATTATTTTGTATCTTGCTTCTTTCACTCAGCATAATATTTTTGATACTTCCTGCAATTACAAAGGCAGTAGGAAAAAGAAAAATCAAATAAAAAGAAAAAAATATTTTGAGATTCACCTGTTATTGTGTGTATCTGTAGTTCCTTTAATTCTGAGTAGCACTCCACTGAATGGACAGAATATAACATTTATCCTTTTGCCAGCTGATAAACCTTTGGGTTGCTCATAGTTTGGGGCTATCATGGATAAGGCTGCTATACACATTCATGCACAAATCTTTGTGTGGACATACTTTGTCCCCTACCAAAAAGGACAGACTTCTCTGTGGTACTTCCTGCCATTCCATGCAAGAAACAAGTATCTCTTATCGCCTGATTTACTGCAGAAGCCTGTCTTCCCATGTGAAATGTATATACCCACGCACACACAGATTTGTGAAACACGAATTAGACAATGGTAGTAAGTCATAATATGGGACTAGTGAAGATGGCTTTTCTGTAACTTTCCTTTACTGTTTGCCAAGCATTTTGCAGACCACAAGCATTTTGTCATTTCTCTCTCACAACAGCCTTGAGAGGGGATGGTGTTACACCCTCTCAAGGCTACTGTGAGGGGAATGACCCAAGGTACACCCACCTCAGGGCCACCAGGGTCAAGATACATCCCAGGCAAGTGCTGGAGGAACTGGCTCCATCACTGACTTCGGTAGGCCCGCTCTGGGCCTCCGTTCGTGGATTCGCTAGGCATCACAGATCTCTGAAACTCTGCTGGAAGCCTTGACTTCAAATATACTGCTCGCAAAAATAATCAAAATATGCAGGAAATCCCAATACTTTGCACAACCACAACACAAAGTCAGGACAAGCCCAGCATGGGAGCCAGGTGGGAAGTTCTCTTATCTGACTGCTGCCCCTACACTCCTCTTAAGTTACTCTGGGCTTGACCAAGGTGGACTGGTCAGAGCCTGATCCTTGAGGAGGCAAAGAAAAGGCACAACAAAAGCTGCTACTAAATGGCTCTCCAGGAGGCAGAGGAAGAGAAGTGTTTTTGTCCCCGAGAGGAAGGGAGAGAAGGAAAGAAGGAAGGCTGGGTGCTGGTGGACCAAGACAAACCTTCCAACAGCTGGGACCCCAGAGGACGCCCAAGGATGGAGAGCGTAGAAACTAAAGTCCTCTGTGTGTCTGTAAAGTATGCTTCCTCCTCCCCTCCTTCGGTAATGGGCTGGCCTCCCTTGTGTCAACCAGACTAGGGGAAGGGGGCTTAAGGAAGACTGGCGGAGATGAAGGGGAAAGACTGAACTGTGAAGACTATCGTCTTAGTCCATGTTTGTGCTGCTCGAACACAATACCTGAGACTGCTAATTATAATGAACAGAAATTTATTTGGCTCACAGTTCTGGAGAGTGGGAAGTTCAAGATCGAAGGGCCGCATCTGGTGAGGGCCTTGTTCCAGCATCATGGCAAGAGAGCACGCACCAGAGAGGCAAGTGGGGGGGAGGTGAACTTGCATTTTATCAGGAACCAGCTCCTTCAATAACTCACACACTCCGGAGATAACGAGGTAACAGCATTAATCCATTCATGAGAGCAGAGGCCTCATGACCTAATCACCACCTTGTAAAGGTCTCACCTGTCTACACTGTTGCATTCAGGATGAAAGTTACAACACATGAACCTCAGGGGGGGGCGGGGATGTTCACACCATAGCAACTATGCTGCACCAGGGCATGCTGTGGGCAAGCAGGCCCCAGAGCCAAGATGATGGACAACGGGAACTTCCAGGAATCTACAGGCACCAGGGAAGGGCCTGAGACATCCCCGGAGTACAGCATATAGTTTCAGCTGGTCTTAATCAAGACCCAGGGCAGAAAGACCCAGTTGACACAGAACACCTGGGTGAGTACAAAGCGACTGAGGGTACAGGAGCTGGAGGAACACCTGACGACATTCCTTCAGAGACAGGGCACTTGGTATGAGGCTAAGAGCATGGGCTTGGGAGTCAGATTGTCTGGGTCTAAAATACTATCTCCTACTAGAGACAAAGAGGGATATTTTATAATGATAAAAGGGTCAGAGATAAAAGTTTAAGAAATACTATTATATGCAAACAACAGAGCACCAAAATATCTGAAGCAAAGGCTGACAAATGAAGGCAGAAGTAGAAAATTCAACAACAGTTGGACTTCAATATCCCCCTTTCAGTAATGCATAGAACAAGTAAGCAGAAGCTACCAAGGAAATAGAAGACTAAAACAACATAGACCTAACAGACATCTATAGAACACATCCACGAAAGAACTGCAGAATACACATTCAAGTGTACCCATTAGGTGGGTTTTGCCCCTCTCCTCCTCCTCCCTGCTTGATTTCTAATAACTTTTACTTCCCTCTGTGCACTTGTGTACCCATCAGTTAGTTCCAATCTATTAGAGAGTACATGTGGTGTTTTTCCACTCTTGAGATGCTTCGCTTAGCATAATAGTCTCCAATTCCTTCTAGATTGCTGTGAAAGACATTAATTCATCCTTTTTATGGCTGAGTACTCCATGGTATACATACACCACATTTTGTTAAACCACTCATGAATTGATGGGCACTTGGGTTGATTCCACATCTTTCCAATTGTGAATTCTGCTGCAATAAATATTCAAGTGTAGGTGTCTTTTTAATGAAACGACTTCTTGTTCTTTGGGTAGATATTAAGTTGTGGGATAGATGGAATGGCAGGTCTACTTTTAGTTCTTTGAGAAATCTCCATACTGTTTTTCATAGGGGTTGTACGAATTTGCAGTCCCACCAACAGTGTATAAGTATTCCCTTCTCTCTGCATCCATGCCAGCATCTATTGTTTTTGGACTTTTTAATAAAAGCCATTCTAACAGGAGTAAGGTGATATCTCATTGTGGTTTTAATTTGCATTTCCCTGATGATTAGTGATGGTGAGCATTTTCTCATATTTGTTGGCCATTTGTCTATCTTCTTTGGAAAAGCTTCTGTTCTTGTCTTTTGCCCACTTTTTAATAGGATTGTTTGTTTTTTTCTTGCTAATTTGAGTTCTTTGCAGATTCTGGATATTAGCCCTTTATCGGATGTGTAGTTTGCAAATATTTTCTCCCATTCTCTAGGTTGTCTATTTGCTCTGTTGATTATTTCCTTAGCTGTGCGGAAGGTTTTTCAATTTAATCAAGTCTCATTTATTTATTTTTGTTATTGCTGTGATTGCCATTGGGGTCTTAGTCATAAATTCTTTCCCTAGATCAATATCTAGAAGAGTTTTCTCTATATTTTCTTCTAGAATTCTTACGGTTTCATGCCTTACATTTAAGTATTTTATCCATCTTGAATTAATTTTTGTGAGAGTTGAGAGAAATGTGTCCTGTTTCATTCTTCCGCCTGTGGCTATCCAATTTTCCCATCACCATTTATTAAGTAGGGCTTCTTTTTCCCAGTGTACACTGTTGTCTGCTTTGTCAAAGATCAGTTGGCTGTAGGTAGATGATTTTATGTCTGGGTTCTCTATTCTATTCCATTGGTCTATGTCTTTTTTTTTTTTCTTTTTTTTTTTGCCCTTGGCTCTGCTTTATTGACCTCAGAGCACCCCTTGAAAACAATTAAAAAAAAAACAAAAAAACCACACACACACACACACACAAAGGGAACTGGAACTGGATCCAGGCTGGTGGCACCTGACCCCAGAAGAATCCCTCAACCAAGGTGGATTTATACAAGATGCAGAGGAAAAAAATGAGGCTATGTGGTTCTAAGTCGAGGGTCAGCCAATCGGCAGAAGAGCAGTCAGCGAAGGCATGGGCCGGTCATGCCTCGTAAGTGCCAGTGCAAACTACGCTGCAGTGGTGAGTGTCAGGACAGGTTTCCTATCACTTAACTCCCACACAAGTGTCGTCTCTTGCCCGTCCCACTTCTGTAGGTAGACAAGTTTGCCTCCATCCAGTGTCACAATAGGCTTGACCTTCCTGTCATCTGCTGTTGTCACATTAAACTCCACCCCTAGCTTAAAGCTGATCTCTGTGTTCTTGAAGGTGCTCTGTGTCTTTAGGATGATAGTGCCCCCATTCTTTTTGATGACTGTAGTAGGCTTGGTCATGTTGGCCACCTGCCTGGTAGTAAAACTCATCCCAATTGACATCACGTAGTCTTGCTGTCCACTAGCTTCCAGGTGCCCAGGAAGGTGTCCACCATGGTGACACTGGGCTAGGCTGAGAAAGCAGCTGCAAGACAGCAGGTGTGCTAGGACTCTGGACTGGCCTAAGTGTCTATTTTTGTACCAATACCATGCTGGCTTGATTACTATAGCCTTGTAACATAGATTGAAGTCTGGTAATGTGATGCCCCCAGATTTGTTCCTTTTGCTTAGCAGTACTTTGGCTGTTCAGGCTCTTTTCTGGTTCCAAGTGAAGTGCAGAATTACTTTTTCTATATCTGTGAAATATGCTGTTGGAATTTTGATGAGGATTGCACTGAATCTATAAATCATTTTGGGTAGTACGGACATTTTAAGAATGTTGATTCTACTGATCCATGAGCAGGGTATGTTTTTCCTTTTGTTTGTGTCATCTGCAATTTCTTTCCTCAGTGTTTCATAGTTCTTGTAGAGATCTTTCACCTCCTTGGTTAAGTATATTCCTAGGTATTTTATTTTCTTTGTAGCTATTGTGAATGGTATTGAGTCTTTGATTTGACTCTCATCTTGACTGTTACTAGTATACTACTGATTTGTGTACATTGATTTTGTAACTTGAGACTTTGCTGAATTTTTTAATCAATTCCAGGAGTCTCTTGGTGGGTCTTTGGGGTTTTCTAGATACAAGATCTTATCATCAGCAAAAAACCTCAATAAATTTAAAAGGACTGAAATAATACCAAATATGTTATCTGAGCAAAATACAATGAAATTAGAAAACAACAGGAAAAGGCTAGGTACAGTGGCTCACACCTGTAATCCCAGCACTTTGAGAGGTTGAGGTGAGGATTGCTTGAGGCCTGAAGTTCAAGACCAGCTTGGGCAACATAGTGAGACTCTTGTCTCTAAAAATATTTTTAAAATTAGCTGGGCGTGGTAGTATGCACCTGTAGTCCCAGCTACTCAGGTGGCTAAGACAAGAGCATTGCTTGAAACCAGGAGTTTGAGATCATAGTGAGCTAGGATAACACCACAGTACTCCAGCCTTGGTAACAGAGTGAGACCCTGTTTAAAGAAAGGGAGAAAGGAAGGGAGAAAAGGAAAGGGGGAAGGGGGAGAGAGGAAGGAGGAAGGGAAAAGAAAAAAAGAGAAAAGAAGAAAATTACAGAAAAATTTGGGAAACTCACAAATATATACAAATTAAACAACACACTCCTAAATAAACAATGGGTGAGACAAAGAAGAAATCACAAGGGAGATTAGAAAATACTATGAGATGAATGAAAATACTGAAAACTTATATGATGCAGCTAAAGCATGCTTGAAGGGTAATTCCTATCTGTAAATGCCTGTTGTTTTTTTTTAAAGAAAGATTTCTTGGTATCAATCTGCAGTGTTTTGGAAATAAAAAATAAATTAAAAAAGAAAGATTTCAAATCAATAACCTAACCTTCCGCCTTAAGACACTAGAAAAGTTAGAAAAGAAGAGCAAACTAAATCTAAAGCAGGAGAAAAGAAATAATAAAGACGGGGGCAGAAATTAATGAAATATAGAGCAGAAAAACAATAGAGAAAATTAATAAAACCAAAAATTAATAAAACCAAAAAACTGACAAACCCTTATCTAGACTGACCAAGAAAAAGAGAGAGAAGACTCAAAATGACTAGAATCAAAAATGGAAAAGGGGGCCAGGCGCGGTGGCTCACGCCTGTAATCCCAGCACTCTGGGAGGCCGAGGTGGGAGGATTGCTAGAGCTCAGGAGTTCGAGACTAGCCTGAGCAAGAGCAAGACCCCGTCTCTATCATAAATAGAAAGAAATTAGCCAAACAACCAAAAATAAAAAAAATTATCCAGGCATGGTGGCACACACCTGTAGTCCCAGCTACCTGGGAGGCTGAGGCAGGAGGATGGCTTGAGCCCAGGAGTTTGAGGTTGCTGTGAGCTAGGCTGACTCCACGGCACTCACTCTAGCCCAGGCAACAGAGTGAGACTCTGTCTCAAAAAAAAAAAAAAAAAAAAAAGGAAGAGGGGACATTACTACTAATCTTAGAGAAATAAAATCCTATCTCCTCCATGATCAGTTGTGTGACCTTAGGTAGGTTACTTAACCTCTCTGTGCCTCCATCTTCTCTATTCTTTAAAGATATTATTTTTCTATTGCTTCTTGGCCTTTTGACTAAGATCAAGTGTAAAGATATTTTTCTCAATGGGTTATAAAAAGTAAATGAGAGGATTTATGTCAAGTACCTAGTCACACTCAGTATAATCATCGACACTCACCTCCTCCCACATCCAGTGCTTCAGCCCATCTGTGCTGTTGGCTCTACCTTCAAATTGCAGATTACAGAGCCAGCCGCTTCTCACCTCCTGCACCCGCCCTGGTTAGTCCAAGTCACCGCCCTCTTTCCCTGGGTTACAGCCACGGCCACCTTACTGCTGCATCTCCTGTCTCCTGTGGTCCGTTCTCATCATGGCAGCCAGGGCCATGCTTTTAAAATGGAATGACGGCTATGTCTCCATTCTCCTGGTCTCCACTCTCCAATGACTTCCCATTAGGTGTGGAATAAAATACACACTCCTTTCTTCAGCCTCTAGCCCCATGTACTCCTCTCCCCTCTGCCTGCAGGGCTCCAGCTGCACTGTTTTCCTGTTATTCCTCAAACTCGCCCAGCTCATTCCTGTCTCGGGGCCTTTGCGCCTGCTGATTCCTCTGCCTGCAACCCCTGCATGGCTGCAGTCTCCAATTCATCAAACACTCCACTCAGTGTCACCTCCTGACCTGGTGCTCCGTGAGGGGTAGGCCTTTGCTTTGTACACAGCTTTTCCCTCCAGTGTCCAGATCACAGCCTGGCCCATAAAATATGCTCACTAAATATCTGTTGGAACAGAAGAGAAAGCTCAGGAATGGACCTACAGATAAATGAGACTTTGTATTTGGTGCAGGAATAAAGGTGGCAGCCCAAACCAGAGGGAGAAAGGTAGATGAACAAACAAGGGGTGTTGGGACTACTGAATGCAAAGCCATTTGGGAAAAAAATTAAGTTGAAGATGGTTGATTTGTCACAGGTATGTAATATGGTTCCCCCAAATTCCACTGAAACCACCACAGAGGGATCTTTCAAAAGGCATAACTCCAAAAGGAAGAGAAAGATGGAACAAGGAACCACATCAAAATTTTGGAAGCTAGAAAATAAATGGACAAGTAATAACACACTTAGTAAAACCAAGCGTAGGTTGGGCGTGGTGGCTCACGCCTGTAATCCTAGCACTCTGGGAGGCCGAGGCGGGCGGATCGCACGAGGTCAGGAGTTCGAAAGCAGCCTGAGCAAGAGTGAGACCCCTGTCTCTACTAAAAAGAGAAAGAAATTAATTGGACAACTAAAACTATATAGAAAAAATTAGCTGGGCATGGTGGCGCATGCCTGTACTCCCAGCTACTTGGGAAGCTGAGGCAGAAGGATCGCTTGAGCCCAGGAGTTTGAGGTTGCTATGAGCGAGGCTGACGCCATGGCACTCACTCTAGCCCAGGCAACAGAGTGTGACTCTGTCTCAAAAAAAAAAAAAAACCAAGCGTAATCCTAGCACTCTGGGAGGCCAAGGCAGGCGGATCGCTCAAGGTCAGGAGTTTGAAACCAGCCTGAGCAAGAGTGAGACCCCCGCCTCTACTAAAAATAGAAAGAAATTAATTGGCCAACTAAAAAAATATATATATATAAAAAAATTAGCCGGGCATGGTAGCGCATGCCTGTAGTCCTAGCTACTCGGGAGGCTGAGGTAGGAGGATCGCTTCAGCCCAGGAGTTTGAGGTTGGTGTGAGCTAGGCTGATGCTACGGCACTCTAGCCTGGGCAACAGAGTGAGACTTTGTCTCAAAAACAACAACCAACAACAAAAAAAAAAACAAGCAGGCAATGAGAAAAGGTGAAAATTTAACCTGATTTACACCACGGGAGCCTTAAGAGGCTCAGGAATTACTGGTACCTCCAGAAGGGGACAATGAAGGGCAGGAGGAGGTACTATAGGAAGAAACATTGGTAGAATAGGGTTTAAAAACCACCTTACACAAAAGCAGCGGACTCCCATGGCTGCAACCCAGACCCTGGCAAGAGGTCTGAAACGTATTTTTAGAAGAAGGTTGAAGTCCCCAAACAGGAAGACACCAGGCACAAGAGACGGAGAAGGTACCAACAGAGGGATTCTATTTAAGTTCACATGCTAACTACTAAGGATGTCCAGACCCTCTGCCCTCTTTCTCCACTCAGCTCTGGGAACGCTACCAGTAAGGCAAAGAGCTAGCTCCCCCCTCGGGCCTTTGTCCCCTACTCAGCTCCCGGAACTCCCAGTACAATGGAAAACTGGGACTTCTATCAAGGCATAGTATTGAGAACTTCCAGCTCACTGAGGATAAGAGAAGATTCTAGAAATTTCTACAGAAGAAAAGGCAGATCACATATAAAGTGTCCGTAATCAGAATGACTTGGAACTTCCCGACCACAATACTGAAAGCTGAGAGACAATGGAGCAACACCTTTAAAATCTTAAGAAAAACCTGGGTATATGCCCAAAAAAGTGAAAACAGGGACTCAAATAGTAGCACCAATGTTCCCAGCAGCATTACTAACAACAACCAAAAGATGGAAGCAACCCAAGTGTCAATTGACAGATAAATGGATAAGCAAAATGTGGTATGTACATAGAGTGGATCATTACCCAGCCTGAAGAAAGAATGAAATTCTGGGCCAGGTGCGGTGGCTCACGCCCGTAATTCCACACTCTGGGGAGGAGGGTAGATTGTTTGAGCTCAGGAGTTCGAGACCAGCCTCAGCAAGAGCAAGACCCCATCTCTACTAAAAATAGAAAGAAATTAGCTGGACAACTAAAAATATACATAGAATAAATTAGCCGGGCATGGTGGCGCATGCCTGTAGTCCCAGCTGCTCGGGAGGCTGAGGCAGAAGGATTGCTTGAGTCCAAGAGTTTGAGGCTGTAGCACACTATAACTACACCTGAGAATAGCCACTGCACTCTAGCCTGGGCAACATAGCAAGACCCCATCTCTCACCAAAAACATAAAAAAGGTTAAAACGACAAATTTCATGTTATATACATTTTAATCACAACAAAAATCTGAAAAAAATTATTTCCAACTTCTCTCATACATTGCTTATGGGAGTGCAAATGCTGGGAATTTATCCTACAGAAACATTTGTACTCATGTGAAATGATAAATGTACAACATTACTTACTGAGGCTTTGTCACAGTAATACTGAAATCAATCCAAACGACAACCAACCAACCAGAGAGTAGTGAGGTAAATGTGGTATTGCCATACAAGGGTGTAAGGGGCACTGCTGAAACAAACGAGGAAGCTCTTCATGTATGAACAGATAAAGTTCTCCAAGATATGCTATTAAGTGAAAAAGCAAGGTGAACAACAGACTGCATGAAGTATCATTCACTTAATGATCCCTCTAAAAGTTTTGGTGTCAAGATCAAGAAATTTCATTTTCCAAAGGGGCAGAGGAGACAAGTTATAACGGGACCTTCTGAAGGAGTAAGGCTTAGTCTTTGCCAAGATGTTCCTCCTAAGGGTTGAAGGCAGATTTAGGTTTTATGGGACCTGAAACTTAGGTAATATTTAGAGCCCTCATTGAGAAAAAGAATGCAAAATTAAATATATGAAATCTGGTACAAATGTGAATGCTTATTCAAAATGAGAAAAGAATTATAACAAATTATACATTTTTTAAAGCTGAGAAATATTACATGACACGATTCAGAAAAATAACATCTTATAGGCCAGCCTTGGTGGCCCACATCTATAATCCTAGCACTCTGGGAGGCCAAGGTGGAAGGATCTCTTGAGGCCAGGAATTCAAGACCAGCCTGAGCAACACAGCAAGACCCTGACTTTACAAAAAATAGAAAACTGGCAGGGCGCGGTGGCTCACGCCTGTAATCCTAGCACTCTGGGAGGCTGAGGCAGGTGGATCGCCCAAGGTCAGGAGTTCGAAACCAGCCTGAGCAAGAGTGAGACCCCGTCTCTACTAAAAATACAAGGAAATTAATTGGCCAACTAAAAATATACAGAAAAAATTAGCCAGGCATGGTGGCACATGCTTGTAGTCCCAGCTACTCAGGAGGCTGAGGCAGGAGGAACACTTGAGCCCAGGAGTTTGAGGTTGCTGTGAGCTAGGCTGATGCCATGGCACTCTAGCCTGGGCAACAGAGTGAGACTCTGTCTCAAAAAAAAAAAAAAA
>CAUYMX010015433.1:0-12958 GCA_963573855.1 Lepilemur septentrionalis
CATGTGCCTTAGCACCTCAACAGTACGTAAACATCCTTGAGGATAGGGAGTGATCATTGACACTTTTGTTTGATCCCCACCCTTACATAAATGGTACCTGAGAGCTCATGGAGAAATCATTACTGTTTGGTGGGTAAGAGCTCAGGCTCTGGGGTCTGACACAGCTGGGTTCAAAGCCCAAGTCCCACCACTGATCAGCTGTCTTACCTTGAGCAAGTTATTAGTTCCCTCATCTGTAAAATGGGGACAAACATGGCACTCTCTCCATAGGGTAGTTTTGAAGACTGAATGATAGATGCATGAGTACCTAGCATGAAGGCAGGTATATAGCAGGAGACCAGTAAGTAGTTAGTATTAAGAGCAATGGCTTGGCCGGGTGCGGTGGCTCACACCTGTAATCCTATCACTCTGGGAGACCAAGGCAGGTGGATCGTTTGAGCTCAGGAGTTCAAGACCAGCCTGAGCAAGAGCGAGACCCCATCTCTACTAAAAATACAAAGAAATTAATTGGCCAACTAAAAATATATAAAAAAAATAAGCTGGGCATGGTGGCGCATGCCTGTACTCCCAGCTACTCGGGAGGCTGAAGGCAGGAGGATCGCTTGAGCCCAGGAGTTTGAGGTTGCTGTGAGCTAGGTTGATGCCACGGCACTCTAGCCCAGGCAACAGAGTGAGACTGTGTCTCAAAAAAAAAAAAGAGAGCAATGGCTTTTGTAGGCAATATGTGTTGACTGGGTGATGTGTGATATTCCAATTTGCAATTAAAATTCCCCTTGGAAGTGTTGATTTCCAATATGGTGTCTTTCTCTAAACATGGAAAAGAATAAAATTCTATCACCTTTCTTCACTCTGCCAGCCTTTGGCTGAGGAGAAACTGAATGAGTCAGGGGATTTCGGAGAAAGAAAGCACATGCTTCGCTCCTCAGAGATTTTCACAAGCTGGAGTTCAGTTTTCTAGACTGAAACTGCCCAAAAGCAGACAGCTCGCCCTGCCCTGCCTCTCTGCTCATAAGACCCTTTTTGTATGAATGACTCAGTCCTCAGTACTCTCATCCTTCCGATGGGAATAATAATGCTATCCCATAGTTTTGCTGTGAATTCATATGGGATAAGGAAAGTACCTGGCAGTACCTGGCAGACACACAGGGGCTGCAGAGCCACCCACCACTGGAAACCGCCATCACCATCCGCAGCACAGCCCCCGGTCCCCAGGCTCTGAGTCAGTCCCTGAGCGGGGCCTGGACTCTGAGTTTTCTCTCCCTTGTTTGTCACGACCACATTCGCTGAATCACTCCAGTGTTCGCGAAAAGGCAGGACGAGATCTAGCCTAAGTTCACAAAGTCATTCTAGACAAGCGATAACAATCTATTCCTGGGCTCTGGGCCCTGTGGCCTGCCCACGGGGCCATAGGTCTTCAGATCTTTTGAACTGTGACTCACCATGAGAACCACATGTTACGTACACACGTGTGCATGTGTGAGAGTGTGCGGGACTGGCGCCTTAGCCTCACCACGGGCAAGGCACTCTGAGACTTTCTGTTCTGCTTCTTTTTTGTTTAAAGTTCTAGGAGCAGGGGAGCTTGTGTTTGCTGACAAGTCTCCCCTTCTGCCTGCCCCCACCGACACCATCATTCAATCCTGCGTCATCTGTGCTCTCTCAGGCGGTCACGCCGGTGCTGCTGCATTTCAACCAGTGGCTTCTCTTTCTGTCTTTGGCAGCAGCTCCCAAGCTGTTTCTTGACTATTAATTAGTCAGATAGTTTGGGATTTAACTGGGAGGAAGAGTCAGACAAAAGGTCATTCACATTCCAGCGCGGTAGATCAGCCAATTTAATGTCTCTCAAACTCTAACCCCGAATTCTCACAGGGTACTGGGTGTAATGATTTAAAATATATATATATAACAAAGAGGTAAATGTATATGTAAAAGGAAGCAGGTTTATTTGAGCTTACAGTTTCCCAAAGTCCTCTGTTCTAGTCTGTCTCAGTTCTTGGTTTTCCCCCTCATTTGTTCCAGTGTATTTTTCCATTTCAATAATAATAGTAAACTTTCGAGCCCATAGTAATGGTTTGATGGTTATCTCATTTGTCCTCACAACAACCCAGTGAGATGGGTGCTATTATTGTCTCCATTTTACACATAAGAAAACTGGGGCATAGCGAGGTCACGTAACTTGCCCGGGGTCTTGAGCCAGGAAGTGCTGGAGCCGGGATTCGAATCCAGCTTCGTCCTGCGCCTCCGCCCTGGGAGTCCACAGTAGCTCATCTCCCCGGCCCTTGGCCTGTTTCCTTGAGTTTGCCAAGAAATGCTTACTTTTGAAAGCAAGCATTTATTGTCAACTCAATATTCTTGAATTGTCAAAATTCAATTGTCATTGTCAATATTCTCGCCACACACGTGTCGCAGGGGTCAGGAGGAATAAAAGTGGGCCCAGCCTGCTCCCCAGGGCAGGAATCGTGACTGCCCTTTGCTCCGCTGCTTCCCCACTGTATGTCCAGTGCGAACACATCTCTGAATGTGGGTGCAACTCACTTCTGGCTAACTCTGCACCACAGGATTTCCCGAATGTGTTGAGCAAAAATGTCGATGAGAGTTGCAAGAAAAATAAACACAAGACCACATAAGATCAGAAGACGATAAACTATGAGTTTTTAAATATCGTGTACTGTAGAACTTCTCTGATACTTTAATAAGGAGAAGGGGCAGGTATTAGCATGTAGCATTTCTAAATATTTAAGCACAGAAATCTTTTATTCCAAGGAACATACCCCAGAACTACTGCAGGAGAGGGTGGGACCCCCACTTAGGGGTTTGCTGCAAATACGTTACAGGTGTTTAGAGTATAGCATCATAGTCACAGGGGAAGTTTTTTAAAAATATACATGCATCCTTCCCTATAACCACCACTAACTTATGATTCACCAGGACTGAGTATAGGCCTCATCCTGCATATTTTGAAAGTTCTCCCTTAGATGATCTTGAGATGAACTTATCACCACCTCCTTGAAAAACCTATACAACAAAAGGAAGGCAGCATCTCAAGTACTTCCAAAATCCCACTTGTCATATTGAGAACAAAACTACCATCTATGTGCCTCTTACTTGGGGCCAAGGCTGGGGCATGCATTGTCTCTTTTAGACCTGACGACCACCCTGTGAGGTGGGCATTGTTATCTCCATTTTACAGATGAAAACTCTGAGGCCTAGAAGAGGCAAATCTCACTAACTGTCTCAGAGAAGATTTTGAACGCCTACCAATATGGTTTGTTTGGAAGTTTCATGTCTTAATAAGTGTTAGTGGCTTTTGTTAGTTCTCCATCTAAATCACTTTTGTCTGTGAGACCTTCACCTCATTAAAGGGTTTTTACTAACCACAGAGATTTCTAGAAACTTCCCAGCCATGCATACACCCGCACTCATTTTCACTATTTGTGGATGATGAGAGATTACTATATTCTGTTAATTTAAACTTAGCAAGATATACTTTGTCCCAGGTCCCTGGATCAACATTTCTCAAGGAAGAATCTGCCCAACACTTATCCCAAGAGACAGTTCTTGGAAAACACGGGCAAGTCAGATTGGAAAGCTTGTGAGCTGTGGACCCCTCTTGAAGGTTCCAATGTTCATTAACATATTAAGGTCTCTGAGAAGGGCTGGAGCCAACAGATCTATTAAACTTTCTTTGACCCTGAGCTCTCCAAACTCATTTAACCTCAGCATTACTTTTCCACACAAATATTATTAACATTCCCGTGGAACTTTTGGGGAAATGTTAACCTGGATTGTGGTACAGAGAAGCTGACAATTCTCATGGCTTAGGTAGTTCGTTCTTCCCTTTCCTGTTTAGGTTCAAATGAAATTACAAACACGAATGGGCTTCTTAGAAGGGTCTTCCTCCCATGACACTGCAGATTATTCTCAAGGTTGCTAAGGAATTCAAAAATTTTTTTATCAGAATTCATCTTGTTCAAACTTTTTTTTTAATCAATTGAAGGTTTTAACACAATCGCCCATCTTTGAATTTATAAAACTATTGACCTAATTTTTTTTTAAATATTCATTCTCATTTCCCATTACTAGGAAAAGGAGATAAAAGGAAGGAATTCAAAATTAGGCTTATACTAAAGTCCACCCAGCTGGCAAGAGGAGTTTATTAGAGAATTAAATTGTACAGTTTTCTCTTTGGTAACATTCTGATACCTGAAACAACTTCTTTAAAAGGGGTTTAACCTAGGGATTTAACAGCTGAAAAGGAGTATATGCCACTCACTTTGATAAATGGACCAGTTACCAAAGCCAAAGAGTCAGAAACGAGTTCTTCCAATTAGTATTTCAGATCAAACATGTTCCTGGTTATATATTATCCAAATCACTGAAGCCTAAGTCCTACTGAAGCATGTGTCAGATCATTTTCCAGTGCCAACTGGGCACTTGCTACGCCAAGTGTGATCTGTGGACAAGCCA
This sequence comes from Lepilemur septentrionalis, assembly GCA_963573855.1. Lineage (NCBI taxonomy): Eukaryota > Metazoa > Chordata > Mammalia > Primates > Lepilemuridae > Lepilemur > Lepilemur septentrionalis. Next base: position 4,465 of record CAUYMX010015433.1, read on the forward strand.
CTGCAGTCAGCATCACCTGACAGCTCATCAGAAATGTGGACTGTCAGGCCCCACCCCAGACTGAACCAGAATCTGCATTTTAACAAGACCCACCATGATTCATGTCACATGAAAGTTTGAAAAGCACTGGCCTTGGGCATCACTGATGAATGTAATCATCGTGTTATCTGTTTATTGCACAAGTTAATTCTTCACTGAGTCTCTCTTTAGACTGACTTGCATTCCACTGATGGTCAGTGCTAATAAGCCATTTGCCCGGTTAGGAATAGCTGCAGTAGTTTGGATCCTCTGCGGTGAAAAGTGTGCACTGATTTAACGTATTTAGACAAGGGAGCATTTTGCTGACACAGAGTTGAGGTCCGGTAGGGAGAAATTTATCACCATCCCAGTTCAGTAATGACAAGCCTCAAATGAAACAAAAGGTAGCTGCCTGTCCTTTTACCTTGCCTGCCCTTGAGAACCAGAGAAAAGTCCTCTTTTCTGGTGGATTTCTTCTTTTTTTTTTTTTTAGACAAATTTATTAAAGTATAATTTACATTCCATGCCATAACTCCATTTTAATGAACAATTAAATGCTTATTAGTAAATTTACCAAGTTGTATAGCTATTGACATAAATCAGTTTTAGAAAATTTCCTTCCCCCTATTAAGACCCCTAATTCCCATCCCCAACTACATTTCAAGCATGCCCCTCCCCTTCTGGTGGATTTCTAATGGGACCTGCACCAGACAGGTTGTTCCGAATTTCCTTTAAGAATGATGCTTAGTGCTCTCTACCTGTTCATCACTGCTTAAATGTTGAACACAGATCACATTTTCTAGGATTCTTTTAAAATAAGACTACATAGCAATATATAATAAGAAGTAATAAAAATAGATAACTGTATTGAGCACGTACTATGTGCCATAGGCAGTTCTTCTAAGTGTTCTATACCTATTATTTCTTTCTATTTCTCACAAATAACCCTACAAGCTAGGTGCTTTTATTATCCCATTTGACAAATGAGGCAAGAGCAGTTGAGTAACGCGCTAGGTTACTAGGTTGAATGAGCTCAGATTTAAACTCAGGCAGACGTGGGTTGCGTTTTTTTTGTTTGTTTTGTTTTGTTTTTTACTTTTTATTACGGAAATTTTTAAGTATATACAGAACTACATAATATAATATGACAAATCTTCATAAACTCATCACCTAATTTCAACAATAAACTCATAACCAATCTTGTTTTATCTATATCTCCACACTGCTCTCTGCAAATTATTTTGACTTTGAATATCACATTTCATCTGCAAATATTTTAATATGTATCTCTAAAGGATAGGATATTTCCTATATATAAGTATACCATTATCGTACCCTAAAAGTTAGCAATAATTCCTTGATAATCAACTTTAAAGTCAGTGGCCAATATTTTCCAGTTTGTTCGAATCAGGATCCAAATAAATCCAAATACGGAGATTAGCTTCATTAATCTCTTTTACTCTATGGGTTTCCCGTTTAGCGCTCTCTTGTTTTAAACACATATTTAGTTTTTGTTGCTTAATGAACCAGGGTGTTTGTCCTGTAAGATTTCCCATAGTCTGGATTGTGCTATTGCATTGTCTCCCTGTGGTATCGTTTAAGAGGTTTCCCTGACCACTGCATTTCTACAGACTGGCGGTAGGCTCTAGTGCTGAAATCAGATTCAGGTTAGATCTGGTGTTTGTTCGTATGTGTGCCAATGTTACATCCAGGAGATACAATGTACTACTGTCTTGAGGCACAGTGTCCGACTGTCTTTCTTCAGTGTTAATAATCATTTATGATGGTTTTTTTTTATCATTGTTGTTTAGATCCATTAATTCAGTGGAATTTACAAAATGCTAATATTCTAATTCATTTTTAAAGAGAAATTTCCCCTCATTAAGTATTGGTATTTGGTTCTTCTGAGGTTTCCTCTGTAGAGAAAAGACAGTGTAAATGTTTGCGTCTTTCCTTTTATTTATCAGTTTTCAAAATAATGAGCTGGTTTCCCTAGCATCCTACGAAAGTGTCCAGTGAGTTTTTCTTTTTTAGCATCAACATGAACTCACGGATTGAAACGTATCTGATGTATGTGAAATCAGTGCAATTGTTACCTTTCCTGATTACTCCATCTCTAGCTGGTGGGAACATCTCAGAAAGAAGTAACTCCTTAGTTCTTTTGATGACCTCAGTAGTTTTTGACAGACCTGGTTCCTTTCAATAGGAAATGATATTTAGAAACCATAATAAGTACATGCTAAAGGTGTTCATTGCTATTGGGTTAACCATTATTTCTATGCCATTACAATAAACAAAACTAGGACTTTATTAAAGGTTAAATACATTAGGATTCATGCTGATATTTCAATTCCAATTTAGGACTAGAGGTTTTTACTCTACCTCATCAATATTAAATACGTAAGTCCTTCTCTTCAAATGAGAATGCAATTCTAATGTACCTGATTATTTTTCCCATCACTAAAGTAATTCTTACATGCCTTTATATGTATTTTTTATTTCTCAAATGGATATAATTTTCATATATATGAAAATGTAAGTTTTAGGTTATAATTATTTATAATAATAACAATTACAATGGAGTGATCCCATGAAAAACTGTTACATTTATTTTTTACAGACTTCTGGCCTCCTTTTGGTGCCCTCCTCCAGCCTTCTACTGGGGTGTGGGCACACACACACTCATGAGACCCACACACACAACATGCCCCCTTCCCAATGTTTAGCATTATTTGCACACTTCCATTAAAACATCTTTTTTCCCATTTTTATCCCTTAAGGGCCTAGCTCTGCTAGGTTATGTGAAAGATGTACTCAACGCTAAGGTGTTAATGACAGATGATAGCTTAAAGTTTTTCTCCTTCCTACTACCTTAATATCCCAAGATAACATATTTATATTTCAGTATTGGCCTTCACTGCTTAAAGCACTAAGGATAATTGTGAGTATTTAAGGTCAATGTGGAAAATATTTGGTGTCTCATACCAACCTAATACAGTATATGCATTAGTCAAGACCCTTGGTTGCATGTAACAGAACCCTGATTCAAAGTAGCTTGGACAAAAAGGGCACTTATTGGAGGAATCCAGGGATGAGACAGGCCTTAGGGTCATGTGGAACAAGGAATTCAGAATCCATGAGCACAATCTCCATCTCTTGTCTTTGTGTCTCATTGTGTTTGGTTTCAATCTCTCAAACCAGCTTCCTCCATGTAGAAAGAAACACGGCACCAATAGTATTTGTCTTGCAGCTTAACTGCAGAGAGGGACTAGCCACCTTCCCACATGGCCAGATTGAAAAGCATCCCAGGGAAAGTACCCACTCCTAGACCAATTAACTCTGGCCAGAGGGGAAGCATTTTGTGATTGTTATCATCCACTTGAATGTCATGGTCGAAATTGGTCTATGGAGTAGGAGAGTTCTGAGCAGCACAGCAATAAATATTCATTACATCTATTACACATCAGGGATATATAAGCCTGATGTACACATGACCGCGGTCATCCATCCTTGAAGAGAGGGATACCTTTTCCTCTGTTCTATGGTCCTAGTGCTCTCCCTCTCCCCTGCCTGGCCTTGCTCTGCCAGGGCAACGCTCTGTACAGTGTGCCCACAGGGGATCACTGCTTTCTCTGTGTTCCCATGGACTTTGTTCTAGCCACTCTCACCTAGTATAGTTCATGCAATAAATTCACTTACCCAACCTACATCTGGTGAGGTCCTCCTGCTGCCAGATACTCTGCTAGGATTTGTGTTATTGCTGTTTATCAGCAGAAGTGACACGTTATAATCGTATCTTCTGTGAACAATTTAACATAGTTTCTCAAACCAGAATTCATACTCTCTTCTTTGTGACCTCTTCTGCCAAAAAACATGAGCCACAAAACATTGGATCTCATGTCATTTTCTTGCATCTCTGTTATCCACAGCCAGAGAAAAATTGTATAGAAAAGATTTGCACCTCCCTGAAGGTGCCCCTGTCCATCTGGTGGCACCTACCCATATTTCAGGCATCCTGCCACTCACTCATTCATTCATCAAATACGTATCGAAGGCCTTCTATGTGCCAGATGCTATAGCTCAGGAATAAACAAGAGAGATTCAGGCTGTGAATGTCTACTCTACCAGGGAATTACACAAGCAATCATTAACGAACAATTCCATCAACAATTAATTTTAGAAATGACAGAAGAAATCATCCTTTTTCTAGTGTTTGCATGGCATGCCAAACCCATGCCTTGTATGTTAGGGAAATTCCATAGCAAGGTCTCAAGATTACATTTAATATGCAGAGAAATACTTGGATGGAAAGTATTCCAGGTGGGGGAAGAGCAGGGAAAAGGCCGTGATACTGAAGTCTGTTTGGGGATCAGCAAGAGGCCTGAGGAGCTGCGTGCATGGTTTTCAATGTTTAAACCAGTGCCAGTTATTTGTTCAGGGCACGATGACACACACAACTTACCAACTGTTCAGAATGTTGAATTCTGCCTCTCCCGTACTTGTAACTGGACTTTTCACATAAGCACCAATCTTCCTATCAAATTCCTATTGCTATCATCATGCTTAGCTGTTGGCTTTGGTACCAAGAGGAAGTAGTTACCTATCTATGTACACTTTGTAAATACTAAACATTTATTATAATAAAATAAAAATAAGTTTATACTGGTCCAAAAAAAAAAAGATTACGTCTAGTCATCCCTGAAAGAGAATTCAGACTGTAAGGAATCCTTGAGACAGAGTCTTCCCCACAGCGCCCTCCAGCCCTGATCTGTGTGCTTTTGTGGGAGATTTACCGGAGCAGGCAAGGAACTCTGGGGTGATTGAAAATGCAGACCGTTTCATCACCCAGAGCCAGAGGAAAGTCATTGCCAGTCACTCCCTTGTGGGTCATCTTGAAAAGAACCCCCACCTACAAGGAAGCACAAAGGTTATCAAGGGCTGGTCACTGTCATTAGTTTTCAGATAGGATTCTCAGAAATCTGGGGGTTGCTTACTTTGTATGCCAGGAAGAAAACCTCAGCCACCTAGATCAGCAGCTGGGGTGTGAAGAACATTTGCTTTCACCATTTAGACAAACTGGTAAACTTAAAATCAAAAACAAACAAACAAAAAGCTTTAAACAGTATCCTTATGGGTCTGCAGCACATCCCCAGCGAACCGTCCCTGGTTGGCGTGGTTTGCCTACCTGTGCCCCCTGCTCCTCGGCTCGGCCCCCATGAGCAGTCCCCACGAGAGGGTCACGGTGGCTGCTTTGCCAACCTCATCCCCAGGGTGGTGGTGGTTCTCCTTTGTAGTCCTCTACCCTGAGAATCATGTAGGAACAGACTCTGAGAGCTGCACAGAAGCATGGTGATCCCTGGTCCAACTCTCCTTTTTCATGAATGGTCTTGGCTCCTAGTAAAATCTCAATAAGTAAATGTGTTCTGTGTTTGAGGAAAGAGGTTAGCTGGTTTCTCTTTCTTCAATCAACAAAATCTTTTTTGAATGTCATAGACGGGTTTCAAAATGGTCTAAGATGTGCTTCCTGTCCTCTAAGAATTTAGGAATAGGGTCCCTTTTTTTTTTAACATAAAGACTTTGTGACTATCAAAAACAAGTGGTTGTCCTTTCAGTGTTCATTTTTAAGAAAATAAATTCAAACAAAAAGCTACTATAAATTTAATGAATTTTTAAATGAATTTTTAATGTATTAATCTCAAGAATTCCTACAGAAATTTGAAAACTAGTGGTACGTGTGTGTGAGAGTCTTATTTTCACTCTGTTTGTAGAAAAGTTGCAATAGCTTCATCTACCAGTTGGAAACCACTGGTTGACAGAAACTGCTTGGTGGCAGGAGTTAGTTGATGGTTTCATTTTTTCTTTTCCTTCCTTGAATCATTTCACTCAGTCAAAGTCCCACAGTGGGTGAGTCTAATGGGTGGGGCATCTAGACACAGTCATTTCCCAAAAGGAAGTCAGAGGGTTATTATACAAGAAGCCTGGGACAGCAGGTGGGTAGCCAGAAAACTAACCATTAACCAGGACGAACAACCTCAAAAGATCATTCATATGTTTATTTAAACACATTTATTGATCAATTTGATTATCGGTTGTGAAGAATAGTGGAACATAAGCCTAGAAAAGTAAACCTTGAGGCAGGCACCAAGGAAATGGCTGGTTCTGGCTGCTGAAATCTATTGCAGCCCAAATGTGTTATCTTGGCCTCCCAAGCGGCTCTGGGAGGGAGCAGGCTTGCTGCATCTGGGACACAGGTCAGCAAGGAGTACCTCAACCCCAGGGAGTTATTCCACACGGGCACGAAGCCCACTTTCCTTTGCTTTGAAAGATACTGCTATTGCCACACCTGAGCTGGACTGGGAACCTTGAGTTGTCTTATGGCTGTAATCATTGTTCTGTGTCAATAACCCCTTTTTTCCCTCTGATTCTCTCCTACTTTCCCACATGGCTCATCTATCGCAGGTATTTTATAAGTGCTTGAATGCAAGAGTGAATGATTGGGAATAGAGACTGGCCCAAGTCGGGATCTAGGACTTGGATGACAATTTTTATTAGTTGAGCCAAAGAATTCCCATGGAAGAAGTGGTCCCACTCCCATGAATCAAAGTTAAGATTGTACCTGAAGCTTTTCCTAGTTACCTGGGTCAGTCTGTGCAGTGAGGTCTACTTTGTATCTCCTCATCCATCACCTTTCAATATGCACATTCCCAACATCACCCCCCCTCCAGTACTAACCTTACCTCAACAGATCTTTATGGTGTGCCTGCTAAAACACGGCATCGCAGGAGGTCACCCAGACGAAGCTGACAGTCTACAAGAGGACACACAGATCTAGGCACATTAGTGTTCGATGGAGGCATAACAGTGTGGGTCAAAGCACATAAATTAATTCTATCAGCACACATTAATTCTATCTGGCTGGGGTGAAAAGGTCTGTGGAGATTATAGTAAGCTTCATAGAGGGGGTGGCCAAAAAAACTGTTAAATGCTAAAAAATATAAAATAAAATAAAAATCCTCAAAAGCATGTCCTCTTGGCAATCTAGTGCCTTAAACTTTACCCTTACCCTTGGTGGGTACCTTACTTTAAAATGCAAACATACTTGGAAGAGGTAACATGTTGCATTTGCTTATTAGTCCTAGTAATCTTGATATATTTTCTACTATATATTAGAGAATGAATACATTTGTTATATCAAGCACTTCAATCATAGGAAGTGGGAAGTCAACGTAGAAAGGGAAATAGGGCCAGGAGGAGAGCTTAGTTGCTAATCTTTCCTCTGTGCTTGCAAGTAACACTGCAGTTAAGAGAGCAGGCTCTCGGGGAGTCCCTGGGGCGAAGGTCAAAGCCTGCACTGCTGGCTGCATGGCACTGGGGGAGTCATGAATTCTCCCTAAGCCTTAATTTTTTTCATCTGTAAACTAGGAATCATAATAGTACCTACCTGAAAGAGTTCTTGTAAGCGTAAAGGAAGATGGCATGTATACAATATTTAGTTGGTTCTTGGTACACAGTAAGCATTCAATAAGTGCTATAGCAATAATAACAACCGGAGGAGGAAAATGAATACAGATGATGATGCTATGATGATGATGACGACAGCAACAATGATTGGTTTTGGATTCTGACGCTGTGAGTTGCAATCCTGGCTCTGTTACCTACCAACCATGAGGCGATCACTTTACATCGGTCTCCATCTGCACATCTGTCAAACCTCTTAAGGGGACTGTGAGAACTTAAGGACAGGTGCCTGGCACATAGTACGTGCTCAGGATAGGTAGGTCTGGCCTAAAGAACTGCAGAGACATGACTCTCCTCTGGAAAAGGCTTGTCCTTTCCTGTGCCCTGATGACTCCCCAGGCCTTTTTCCAGTTAGCGTGGCTTTCGTCAAAGTGAAATGCCTTAGATAAAAGGTTGGGTCAAAAAAAATGGTCAGTTAGGTGAGCTCCATCCATAAGCTAAGAAAAACTGTCAGGGTGGTGAGGGGACCCTAGCCCATCTCAGGAAGGAATCAGAAAGTCCTATATGAGGCTAAAATAAGAACCTCGACAGAGTTGTAAGGCCAGACAATTCCCTCTGTCTTTGGGCTGGCCCTGCAGCTCTCCTGGAATGAGCTACAGCAAATCCTGAAAAGCAAGCAGGCCCTGAGTGGTGGTCTTTGCAGTCAGCAGGTCCCACAGGCCACTCTCCACAGCGCATCTTGGGGAGGGAAGAAAGGAGGCTGGGGAACAGGAAGCTAAGAAGAGCAAGGTCACCTCTCCATGAACAGAGGAAGACAGACAGAGGACCGAAGGCCAGCACCCAGAAGGAAAGGAGAACTCGGAGCCGGGGAAGGGACAATGCAGGAGGAAGGTTGCTGGGAAGCCCCAACAGAGGAACAAGAGAGTCAAACTCCGCCGTTGCTGGGGACACGACGGATGTGATTAAACCGACACCGGGGCTCAGAGGCCGGGGCTCTGAAGGATCATCAGCTCTCAAA